>JAJTUO010000170.1:0-50576 GCA_021399455.1 Flagelloscypha sp. PMI_526
CATGAAATTTTGGGCAAGGACTGTGATCTTGGCAAGGCGTGATGGATGTTCAAGAAGAAGTGCAAAGAAACCGAACACGGCCCCTTTCTTTGCTTCTTGCTACAAGACGTGGAGAAAATTTCAACAATTGTTAAGCTCTGAGAGAGTATAACATGCACATCCCTACGAAATAGTTCCCGAATTACTCTTTGTCTGTCTTATTACTTTCCACTCTTTCTTCAACATACCCATCTCAATCGAATCTTCCCACAGTCCATTGCAATACAATACTTCCCGGATTCTTCCTTCTTCCTTGAACCCGCTACAAAAGCCATGTAGTTCGTGAGACACACCTTAGAGGTGGAACTTACATTTTCTCATACAATTGATCGCTCTTGTATTCCCGGCAGACACATTCAATCCCACGCGATGATATCCCAAATTATCAAACGCATAATCAAGCAGCCCTTCCACCGCCTCTTGCGCATATCCCCTTCCCCAATGCTCTTGCTTAATGACAATACCAAGTCTTCCGCTCCTGTTTCTTGCGCCGTCTAAACCTGATGTAATCCCACCCCACAACTTCTCCAGTCTCAGTTACCTGGAGCATAGCATGGAATAAACTGTTGTCGACAAGTTCTTGGGTCAATTTGTCGCACAATTCTTTGGTACGAGGGACGATGTTCCATTCAACCAGGTAAACGCATAATTTCAAAGTCATTGTCGGCTTCATAGAAAATGGTACTGTGTTTTGAAGCGTCGTAGGCGAGTAGGGTAAGGGATTTAGTTGTGAACATTGTGATTCTCTTTCTTTGTCTCGACTGAGGGAGCCGTAGCTTTATAAACGCACAGATAGGCACTTGTCTTCTAACTGGCCGATGAGACGTTTTGAGTCAGAAATGAGGCTTTAATAAGGGACCGGAACATTTTCGTTGTGGTTTGTAAGATCATTCTGTAGTTCCGAATCCTGAAATCTCTATACATCGGTACGGTTCTGTGCTTGTTTCATCGTTTTCCACTCTTTCTTTAAAATCCCCATCTCAATTGAATCTTCCCATTTGCCATCCTTGTATAACACCTCTCGAATTCTGCCTTCTTCTTTGAATCCTCTATGGATAGGAAAGTTTCTTAGCTTAAGGTCTTGCCCTTTTCAAAGTTACCACTTACAGCCGACGATATAGCTCCACTGCTCTTACATTCCCCGCAAAAACACTCAATCCCAACCTGTGGTACCCCAAATTCTGAAAGGTGTAGTCCATTAACCATTCTATTACCTCCTTTGCAAACCCTTTCCCCCAATGTTCTTCTTTGACAACAATCCCAAAGATCCCATTTCTATTCTTCGCATTATCTATTCGAGAATTCACCCATCCAACCACATCGCCTGTTTCCTTGAGTTCGAAGACAGCGAAGATAATGTTGTTCTCGATTGTGCTTTCGATGAGCTTGTCTGCGAATTTGGAGGAACGAGGGACAATTTCAACCGCAGTGAGGTATTGGGAGACTGTGTAGGAACTGAGGACAGCGTCAAAGTGGGGGCGATGTTTGGATGAGTCGAAGGGGACAAGTTGAAGACGGGATGTTGCGAACATTATATCAAGGGGAAATAATATTTGGCGTTCTGAAAGATTGCTGCTTTTAAGCCACCGGAGGGAGATGTGATTCGAGTCAACTGATCTTCCCGAGTCGCAGTCGCAACCCTCTGATTTTAATCAAATGACAGTTACCGCTGAACTCAGTCGACCATTCGAGACACATGAGAATTGACGGTTTGAAAATTTAGGATATGAGGTGGTTCAGCCACTTGCTGTCTTCGCGTCCCGCAGCCACCACCCAACACCATAACGCCTCCAACAGCGAGATGCCTTGACTGCACCTTTTGCTCTCCACGGTGGGATTAATCTGACCCACAAATCGGTCACAGGGCTAGTTGTACTACACCATTCCAACACTGATTATTATTTGAACCGCCTTGTCGTATTCTCGCGCCTTCTAATGTCAATGTTAAAGGAAACAAAGACGTCACATGGAGAAATTTATGGTCATATTGCCATGTATAAAGTTAAAATTGGCAAGTCTAGTTTCAAACAGGACATATAGCCCATAGTAACCTGTATTTGTTACAGTTCTCAGCTTTTGCTAGACCTACATTTCTTCAGCATCATCTTCAGTGTCTGGGGCCGGGTATACTGTCATGGATACAGTGGCCATAAGATGTAAAGCTATCAGCTATGGTCGAAGGCACATCCAACTTATCTCAATGTGAATAAATACTTTAAGCTCCAATGCTTTGCTTCGCAAACTATCACGGCTGACAAATCAAAGTTTTGCCGGATTAGTCCAGCGCGGTTTTCGTTTCTGGAATTCAACATGAACTCAGAAAGGAGGAAATATGAAAATTTACGTACTTCTTTAAACGCTCTTAATCCCTCCTGAAGCATAAAACAGAGCAGTCAGCTTCACCAACTCGACGAGGAAGTCAGTTACCTTGATATTCTCTCCATTGAACACGCTGCCGACTTCCTTAGTTGCGACCCATTCTCGTCTCTTCTCAATGGTGTCTCTTTTTTGCATAAGAAGTCCAAGCTTTGTGGCCTGGATAGCATCCGGAGAAGCGTTCGTGATCTTTTTAGCAAGTTCCAAAGCCGCAGGTACAACATCAGTTGGATTTGAGACAACGGTTGTCACAATCCCAAAGCGCGAATGTGCTTCACGGGCTGTAATAGTGCGGCCAAGGAGAAGTAGTTCGGACGCCAGCTGCAAGCAAAGTTGTTAGGGCGATGAGACCGCGCGTGGAATTGTCCCGACCTGACGTCCAGCAGCTCTTTCAAGGTCGCCAACTCCACCTTGTATAGCAAGGACTCCTCTCTGAGTCTCAGGTAATCCAAATTTTGCCCCTTCATACGCGACAACTATATCGCAGTTCAAGACCATTTCCATCCCTCCACCCATTGCGTGACCGTTCACGGCTGCGATGATGGGCTTAGGACACTGGCGGAGAGAGATTGAGCCAAAACCGTTTTTAGTTTTCAATGCATTCTCCTGAAGATTAGATGAACCGGTCTTATCCCATCTAGATTGCCAGCTTGTAAGTACAGTATGGAGCTCCAACTGTGTGTCTGTCGACTCACGAAATCAAGTCGGCCCCAGCGCAAAATCCTCTTCCAGCTCCTGTTATAATTGCTACCCTGAAGGAAGAATGCTGTCCAGTTTCGCTGCCATAATCAAGCAAGGGAGTAAAACAAACCATAAACTCGGCTCAGCTTCGAACCAGTCCATTAGCATTTCAAGATCTTTTTGCAAGTCCGGATGCATCGCGTTCCGAGCTTGAGGTCGATTCAAGGTAAGTAAGATAACACGTTCTTGTGGAAATTCAACGAGAAGAAAGCCGGATTCGGGTTGAGGATGAGACCGGGCCATGAGCGGAAGAAGCAAACTCTCGCGTCCTCTCAACCACCACCCCCAACAACTGCCAATCCTTCCAACCATCACCTCGTCAAGCCTATATGCTGGTCTCGACTAACTAATTTTTGGCTCAGTGTTTTCATTCGAGTTTTTTGAGTTTCATTCCTGGTAAGTTCATTTCCATGTCAGTGTGATTGGCCTTTGGTTGACCGGCACTCTCTCTAGAGCTGTGATCAGGTTGCCTCTTGCGTTAACGACTCTCAGCGACAAGTCTCCGAATATATCAACGCCCTTTTGAATCTCAGCGCCATACGAACGCTCGATAAGTGTACCGCTCCTGACTTGCCTACGGTGTTCAGAAGATGATCTATGGGTTGCAAGACGTGACGGTTTTGCATATCATTGGAGCAAGTTTCGACACTCTCAAGTGGTCAACGAGTTCATTCTAAGGTCAAAGACGCCAGTGGTTGTGCTCGCCGGTGTAATAAAGACTGGCCACGCCGCTTCATTCGGGAATTCATGTGTTAGCAGAAAAAGGGTATAGCCTAGTCGTATCATTATCCTTACACCACTGACTTGCCCTTGTAGATCTTTATTTTACACCCTCCGCAACACGTCGTTTGTACGCTGCGCGTGGCTTGACCTAAGCTTTATTGGCACAAAATTCGACATTCTCGAGGTGCAGTATGATATTATTTAACCACTTCCTCTTCAAGGTCGTCAACAAGATCACCGGCTCTTATGTCAAAGTAGGATACCCAGGCGACAAGACGTATTTCGTAAGTCTTGAGTTCCCCCATCCCTCCAAAATTTCCCTAACTGTGCTTCTTTCTAGTCACCTGATGAATTCGCTTCCATGGTCTCGAGAAAGATGAAGGAGAATGCCGAATCTTGCCGTTGTGGAGCCGTCTCCAGCGCGATCATCACTGTCCCCCCATACTTCAAATGTCTCCCAGCGTCAGGCTACCAGGGACGCTGGCGCCACCGTCGGTCTTAATGCTCTCTATATCATCAATGAACCTGCCGCTGCTGTCGTCGCCTACGGTCTTGACGAGAAGATTTCTGGTAAGCGAAACGCGCTCATTTTCGACCTTGGTGGAGGGAGTTTTGATGTCTCCCTCTTGACCATCGAGGAGAGTGTCTTCGAGGTCAACGCCACTCCGGGTGATATTTACTGAGTGATTAAGACCTCCATAACTGTCTCGTCAATTGTTTCGTCCGAGAATTCAAGTGCAAGCACAACAAGGGTGAGTCATCTGGCCGCACTATGCTGCTCTTGACTATTGATTTAACTTGACAGATCCTTCCAACCCTTGTGCCCTCTGCCGTCTGCGCACCACTTGCGAGCGTGCCAAGCACACTTCCTCGTCGGCCGCTCAACTTCTATTTAAATCTACCCTCTTTTTGGAGGGTGTCGACTTCTACACCTCCCTCACTCGTGCTTGTTTCAAGGACTTGTGTCAAGACCTCTTCCGTAGCACTCTCAACCCTGCCGAGAAAGTATTCCGCATGTCTAAGATCAGCAAATCGAACGTCTACGAGATTGTCTTGATCGGCGGTTACATCTGTATTCTCTGTATCGTTACGCTGGTCTCCAACTCCTTCAATGGCAAGGAGCCCATCAAATTCATCAACCCCGACGAGGCTATTGCCTTTGGTGCCGCCATCCAGGCTGCAATTCTCTCTGGTGACATCTTCACTTTTTCGATGTGTTCCCTCTTTCCCTTGGTCGAGGCTGCTGGTTGTATTATGACCGCTCTCATCAAGGAGGTTGGGGTTGTAGAAATCACCAAGGGAAAGCTCTATTATCATGCCAAGCCATCCATTCTCGGCCAAGACAGACAGTCGAATCACCTGACGGGTGCTGAGAGAGAGATATGCTAGACGTATTTGCGCCACCGTCTAACAGGGAAACAATAGATAATCAGGACTTGCGCAGTTGTAGGGTACCTCATACATTGGACAGGAGTATGGAAGCCACAGAGTGGAGCCTGTCTGGAAGGAAAGGAAACATTTTGGCCGTGAATTATGGCAAAAATGAGGTAAGATCGACAGAGAGACGGATGTGAGATACAAAGTATACCTGGTACACGTTGGTGCTCGTTGGGTCTGGGATGATCCTTGACGGTACTCATCTCTCAAAGACAACCAATCTCTGCTAAACTAGACAGTCATATCGCCGGACGGATGACAGGCGAACGCAAGGTGAGTTGTAAATGAGCTACCTGTTGGAACGCTAATCAGAGAAACAATAGATGGAATGGGCTAGCTGCAGTACAGCCCACGCATTAGTTGAGGTGCGTAAGCTGATGAAGCAGAGTTTGTCCGGAAAGGAACAGGAGTTGTAAGTTTTGATCTCGAGTCACCGCCATCACGATTTGATGCGCTCGCTTTTCTGACTCTTCGCTTATTATTTACTAACCAATGTATTACTTACTCACCACTTGACTCTTCTATGAGTCTTAGCTACTAGTACAGTATATAAAGTCCCCGTAAAGGAGCGAATATTATAACGTTGTTTCCCATCAGACTTGCAACACAGGTTGGACACTAAGTATTGCAAACACGAGGCAAGAGTCAAGGAGATTTAAGACAGAGAGGTGGAAGTGAAAGACAAAGGAAGACTGATGACTCAGTTGTCACACGTTCACATGCTATGATGTCGCTTACTTTTGAACTCCCCTAAAACCCTGTCCACTAAAGTAGTGGGAATGCACGGGGTATCGGACGAATGCCTCAAGTTGAATTGAAAATAAATAAACGGTCAGATACTGCACGAAATGTAAAAAACTGAGTTGGAAATAATCAATAGGTTCCAGGCAACGCCATCATCATCCGGTTTCGTCATAATCATAATGCGAGGGAGCAGTTTGTGGCTGCTTCGGTGCTCTTGTTTTCCCTGACCTATTGATTTGTCCGGACCTGCTGGTTTCCCCCGATTTTCTGGTTTCCCCCGACCTGCTGATTGCCCTCGACCTGATGGTTTCCCTCGACCTGCTGGTTTCCCTCGGCCTGCTGGTTTCCCCTGACTTGTTGGTTTCCCTCGACTCCTTTGTTTCCTTTTGGGAAGAAGGTCTTCATCATCACCGTGTTCTTGATCGCTCGAATTATACCTTTGAGCTGTTCGATCATTTTGTTGTCACGGGTCCGTTCGATATCTTCAGAGAGATGCCGGATAGTCGTCTTCCCCAAAGTGGTTTGTCCCGCCTTCATCCCCTTGTCTCCTCCATGCATTTCTCTCTCAGCCAGAGTCGGCTGGGTTGCTGTTTTCGTGAGGAGTAGTCCAAGCACACCTATCGCATTGTCGTGGTACCCCCGTTCTTTCTTTGTACGCTCTGTCGAAGACAACTTGCTCAAATCTTCGTCGTCGAGTCGTCCCGTGTTGTCATCCAGACGGACGGTTAACGCCTTAGGAAAATCTTGACGAATCTTTTCCTCCCATCCGATGTAGATGTTCTCCAGTCGTTTTCGCGTATCCCGTTCTGCGTTTGTGACCCACTTCGTTGTGACGAATACAACACTCTCGAGCACCTCTTCTCCAACTAGGGCCTTGAACATTTCCAAGTTCCGGATATTATCCTCGTTTATTGCACCATCCATAATGTCGATAAAATAAAGGATACCTTTGATTGTCGGCTCCAAGGGTAACTTCCTGCTTTATATTGCTGTGTTAGCTGAAGTTCTATGCCGAGTGGAGTAATCACCTGTTTTTACCAGGGTGGAGAATACGGAGCCACTTCAAAGTAATACTTGCTCTATCATGGTCCTTCCCTGATCCTCCCAGACCAATGGTGTCCACGAGAAGGACCTCTTGACAATTCACGCGGATAGGCCGATTGACATAGGAAATTTCGTTGGTGTCAGACGTGATGCTCGTGGTACTCTCGACAACCTTCTCCCCGTAGGCGTCATTGATGAACTGCAAATGCTAAGTCAGCCGCACGCTGCGCGAGGAAAATCGGTTTGCTCACAGTGCTTTTTCCGGCTCGGGTTTTCCCAAACAATCTACGGTTTCTTGATTAGAACTAGGTGGTTGGCAGTACCGAGAAACAACTTACATAACTACATTTTTTCCTTGGAGGCCTTCAATGTGATGGAGCACAGTAACATCCTTGCCATTCTCCATGTTGACGCAGACTGGGTAGCGAAAATGATATGGAAGACTTTGGTTAGCGATAGGAGCGAGTGGTTTGATCGAAGTTCATTTATACTCTTCAATAACTCAACGACTCAAACTCAGACAGAAGGGAGGAAGCGGCATGTGCTTGATGGTGGATGTTTTCCTGTCTTTACACTCTCGTCTCTCAGGTGAAATCGGCTCTTTCCAATGTTACCGGAGCGAAGCTATTTGCACATACACCCACCAACAGGCAGGAAAAGTATGATCGGCACGTGCTAACGCGACTTGAACAGCGGACCCAAAGCTACGACCAACTTTACTATTTAGGGATGGCATCCTGAGAGGCACTGGGGCCTAACGCTAACTTGCGATTTTACGGTGCCACACATATTCACAACGTTTCCCTTTACGAGATCTTCCCGTCCTACACCGACCTTGCATCAGGGAAAGTCGGAAAGGAGCTCCTCATTCCTTTTGTTGTCTTGTGCAAGTGTGTAAAAATGGTGGTATGTTGAGCTTCACCTCATGCACGAAGCAGCTACGTGGGATGGGAATTCTTATCTCGAGAGAATCACCTGAATCAGTCCACACACTCGTGCATTGTACTGTTTTCGCGCTGTTTTCATTTCTGTTCTATGCATCATTCACACCTTTCCAATGCCCTTCAATTTGCTCGCATTCTCTGATTGGAGCTTGAATCAACAACGAGAAGTAAGTAGGTACTGCACAGTTGGCGACGACTTCATACCGTCCAAGTGAGTCACCAGCACCGGTGTCTGCCGAGCAGAGTGCATGTTTGTTTCTCCTTGCACTGTTCCCGAGACGATAACTCAAAGTAAGATCAAAGGAATGAAAGGCGAACTCCGGAAGTCCACAGGCGATTGACAGTCCCAAATCATGGGTGCAATAGGGTTCTGTTCTCCTGCACATAGAACAGCAGGCCAATGAACTGACGTAATATCAAAGATACTGGGCGACTTCCTGTAAGCTTCCAGACATTTTGGATGCACTTTCAAATCTATCACATTTCCCATCAACAGCAAATAATTTTGGATTTGTGCCTTTCGGGGAAGGTCGTCACTAAAGTACGTGGCAGCCAAGGCAGATGGTACAAGTGGCGATTGCAGAACGCGCAAAAAGCGCAATTGACTCAGCAGGTTCGCGCGGCCACGTGAGCTTTGATCGCCTGCAGCTGTATATACAGTACCAGAAAAAGTCCTGCAACAAAAGTCGTCTCGTGCATAGCAAGACAATGACAAATTTTGAGCGTAAGTGCTGGTGGACAAAATTAAAGCTATATATATGTAGTTTATGAGTGCGTTTTATTTGATGTCAAATGGAGTCCTCGTTGTGCTGCTACAAGTCGATGAAGTAGGTGTACCCACGTTTTGCCACATCCGTGGCTGCTGGAGAGTCAATCATTGCGATGGCTTTGCGGCCGCCAGCAGGTACAGATTTCGAGGAAGAACCAGTACTCTTCAACTCGTCATAGAAATTGCGCCTCCCGCCATTGATTGGTCAGTGCCCATAAGGGACGCAACGGAACCCAAGGTTTTATCGTCAAGATCATGGAGCATACAGATGAACGCTTCGGAGGACTTAAATGGGATGTGAAGGCGGATTCTGTACAAGTTATAGAGCCGGTGGTCAAGGAGAAACAAATAAACGAGCGAGCTTCTCCATCAACAATCGGCAAAAGTGGGTATGCTCACTTCATCGGCTTGTAGCGAGGTAACGAGGACTCCATTTGACATCAAATAAAACGCACTCATAAACTACATATATATAGCTTTAATTTTGTCCGCCAGCACTTATGCTCAAAATTTGTCATTGTCTTGCTATGCACGAGACGACTTTTGTTGCAGGACTTTTTCTGGTACTGTATGACTTGGTCTTAACCATCACCTCCTTGCAATGTCGTCTCTTCTCTTCCTCCTTTCTCTTCTGCCGTCGGTCGGCTGTTCGTGGCTCATTCGCGTAAGTGGAGCGTTAAGCGATGTCAATTGTCCAAAGTTCTTGACTACTATGGCCGCCGCTGGATATAGTCCATACACCCCCGTTACATGCTTGCTCCACGCTGCCTCACCGTGCCCGTTACATGCTTGCTCCACGCTGCCTCACCGTGCCCGTTACACGCTCGCTATCTCCGCCGTCTGCCTTGGACATTGACTTTGACGCGCTATCGTCGCGCCATTCAGTTCAATCCCTAGCTCGATCCACGCACCACAAAACACCTGTCCTCCATCTGTATCATCACTTTCAATGGCTCTTTGCTAACGCATTTCTTCAACACAAAGTTGAGGACGCCAAGGCGCTGCTTGAAGCTTCTTGGAAGACTGTATTTCAATTCTGCCTACGCACAAGAGCATGTTTCTCAAGACTTGACTTACTACGCGCGGCGTAATCATTGTAGTTGAGCCCGGAGGAATAGTGGGGAGAGCGTTGACCAAGACTCTGGGAGGTCGAAACGAAATGAAACAGCGACGGGGAATCTTTGTCGCGCACCAAACCATGGGAGGTGGTGCTCAACGTTGCCGGTAACCGGGTCAGTGGATTGGCTGTCTAAACTCTAGAACTGAGTGCTTGCACTTGCAGAGCACACAGTTACCAGCTTCAGAGACATCTACCCACATTTCAAGTTCTGAGAGACTATATCTCTGCTAGGCAAGAAGGTCAAAATAGAAACAAAACCGATAAGTGACTCGTGAGTAAAGGTTCCAAGCTCTGCCACCTTTCTACCACCTCCGCCCCTAGACCTCTGCCACTTGCCAGGCGATTGCCAGTGGCAGAATGGCAGCGATTTACCACTCACTTTGTATTGGTTGGAGACGACTTGACCAACTCATCGCACCTGTTCCCACATACCCACCCGTTGGACAGCCAATATTTGGGTTGCCTCTATGGTCTGCATCACAGAATGTGATAAACGGCTATACTTCCGGCTCTCATTGACATTGAGCTACAGACAACTTCACCTGTTCCCCAGCTGCCAGTCGAATTAGTATTCGCCGCTCTCTTCTCAAGCACTATCTCCATCAACTGCCAATGTATCCCACTGTTACCTTGTTGAGCCTTCATGCTGGTCTCGACTAACTGGATTTTTTTTGGGCCAGTGCCATCCCACTTTCTTGAGTGTCAGTCCTCAGGTAAGTCCATCTCCATGTCGGTGCTACTGGTGTTGGCTGATTTTCAGTCTCTCTAGAACTGCGATTATGTTACCTCCAGCTGCAACGACTCTCAACGGGAAGTCGTAGACATCAACCCCCTTTCGATTCTCAGCGCCATCTGAACGCTCGATAGGTGTACCCCTCCCAGCATTGCACACAATGGTCCCCGGCTTGCGAGACGTGACGGTTATCCACTTATTGGAGCAAGTTTCGACGCTCTCAAGTGGTCAATGAGTTTATTTTAGGATCGGGGACGCTAATAATGATACCCACCCGTGTAATAAAGAATGGCCACAACGCTTCATTCGAGAATTCAAGTGCTAGCAGGAGAAGGGTAAGTCTTAGTCGCATTATTGTCCTCAATGGCTGATTCGCCCTTGTAGACCTTTTCTCTCCTCCTTCTACGACATGTCGTTTGTACACTTCGCGCGCGAGCGTGGCTTGACGCAAGCTTCATTGGCAGCAAATTCGACATTTTCAAGTTGCCGTCTTATATTATTTAAGGCCTTCCTCTTCAAGGTCGTCGACGTGACCACCGAGCCTTATGTCAATGTAAGATACCATGGCCAAAAGAAGTATTTCGTACGTTTTGAGTTCGCCCGTCCATTCCCAACTTTCTTTAACTATGCTTCTTTTTAGTCACCGATGGAGCTCTTTTCCATAGTCCTGACAAGAACAAAGGAGACTGCCGGTTCCTACCGCTGTGGAGCTGTCTCCAGTGGTGTCATTACTGTTCCCTCATGCATCAATGACTCCCAGCGTCAGGTTACCAAGGACGCTGGCACCATCGCCGGTCTTAATGTCCTCCGTGTGATCAATGAGCCAACCGCTGCCGTCATCGCCTACGGTCGTGACAAGAAGGTTCGGGTCAAGGCCATTCCTGGCGGTTTTCGTTTGGGTGATGAAGACTTCGATAGCTGTCTTGTCAATCACTTCGTCCAGCGCAACTATAACAAGGGTAAGTCACCTGGCTGCACTTTGCTATTCTTGATTATTAATTTAACTTCGCAGATCCCTCTAACCTTCATGCCCTTCATCATCTATGCAAAACTTGCGAGCGTGCCAAGTGCACTCTCTCTTCCACCGCGCAAAATTCTATTGAAGTCGACTCTCTCTTTGAGACTGTCGACTTCTACACCTCCATCACTTGTGCTCGTTTCAAAGAGTCGTGTCAGGCCCTCTTTTCTATCACTCTAGACCTTGTTGAGAAGGCCATCCGCAACTCTGAGATCGACAAGTCGAACGCCCAAGAAATTGTCTTTGTCAGCGATTAACCAGTATTCCCCGTATTATTATGGTCGTCTTTAACGTTAAAGAGCCCAACAATTCCATCAACACCGGCGAGACTGGTGCCTATGGTGCTGCCGTCCAGGCTGCAATTCTCTCCCGTGACACCGTCTCTCGCTCGATGGGTCCCTTCTTTCCCTTGGAATTGAGACTGCCTGCTGTGTCATGTCCGCTCTCATCGCAATGCCACCTAATAGATGGAGTCCGAGACTTTCTTTAGCAACTCCAGCAACCAGCCCGGTGTACTCATCCAGACCTTCGAGAGTGAGCGTGCTCTTACCAAGGACAACAACTTCCTTGGCAAGTTCGAACCCCCTAATATTCCTTCAGCACCCTGTAGTGTTCCCCAGATCAACGTCTCTACCGCCTACAAGTTGATCAGTAAATTGAACCGTATCATTACCGCCAATGGCAATTGCTGTTCGTCGAAAAAAGAGATTGAACACAGTTAGAAAAGCAGAGAAATATAAGGGTATGTCTCATTATTATTTTCTTTGCCACTGGCTTTACTTTCCAGTTGAGGACGAAACAGCTGCACCTCGCAATTAAGTCAAGAATGGTCTCGATTTTACACTTACAACCCACATAACCCTCAACGACGAGAAGCTTGCCGACAAGTTCAATCTCCTGTGAACAGACCTAAGCTCCAGTCAGCCGTCAATGAAGCCATTCAATAGCTTAACGGCTCTTATGAGGCTTCGAAGGAGGAGTGCGAAGAGGAACAGAAGGTGTTGCCAAGTGAGTCTTTTTTTGTCTCCCGTTCATATAATTAGCCATGCTGACTTTTGTTCTTCCAGTCCCATCATAAAGGAACTCTACAGCTCTGCAGGTGGAGCCCCTGGTGTCTCACACAAAGATGGCTCCTCTGTCGAGGGGGTCGACTAAACTTGTTTCTGCTCCTCCCGTTGTAGAATTATCTTTTTGACCTTTCATTCCTTTGCTTCTTGTTGACTCAGACAACATACGAAAAATACGAGCCCACGCTTACATGGATATTACTGTCCGCACATGGTTGAATACAATCTGCTCTGACTCCGTAGAGTATGTTCAATTGATGTAAGAACCGAGGACTGGAGCGATAATCTTAGAAAAACCGCGATTGCCTTCTTCCACGAGTCGAAGAACGAAAGTCGCCCAAATGGGCACTCTCTAAGAAAGAGTAGTATGTAAGCCGAGAGGAGAGGTTCGTGCGTGCATTAATCGAAAGTTTATATTTCATACCAAAATGGTAAAGTAAGCAGTAAGCATCATGAGCATACATATTTCTGGTTATAATGTCGTAAAGTCACTCGTTTGAATAAGGACACATTGTTCGGTACGAGCCAACATCTCCTTTGGAGAGGTTTGGGTTGGGACACGCGGACGTAGAGTTATGCCATGAGTGTTTATAGAGGCCTTAAGTCCGTGCTACTAGCTATTAAAGAACTCACGTAACCACCACTCCACCTTCCACTGCCCCACGGGCACCATTGAGGTATCAAAGGCAGCATTGATAGAATTATCCATCCCCTATCTAAGATGGCAGGTCCTCATCGAGAGGGATGTTGTCGAACACATTTTTCACGCGGATGGACGCTGAGTATTATGGAATGGACTCTTTGTGGGGATGGTGATAGTAGAAGGAGTAGATCTGCAAGCAAATGTCTTTTAGGATGCACTAGGTATCAGGTGAATGCCTCAGGTTGGGTTAAAGATAAATAAACGGTCAGATACGTGCACAAATGTAGAGAATCGAAGCGGAAATAATCATTTGATTCTCGACGGTCTAGGTATGTCATCATCAGCCGGTTTCGTCACCATCGCAAGGCAAAGGAGCAGTTCGTGGCTGCTTATGTGGCCTTGGTGCCTTTGTTTCCTGTTGGAAAGAAAGCCTTCATCATCACCGTGTTCTTGATCGCCCGAATTATGCGTTTGAGTTGTTCGATTATTTTGTTGTCGCGGGTCCGCTCGATATCTCCAGAGAGATGTCGGACAGTTGTCTTCCCCAAAGTGGTTTGTCCCGCCTTCATCCCCTTGCCACCTGCATACATATCTCTCTCCGCCAGAGTAGGGAGGGTTGCTGTTTTCGTGAGGAGTAGTCCAAGTACCCTCATGGCATTGCTCTGGTACTCTCGTTCTTTCTTTGTACGCTCTGTCGAAGGCAGCTTGCTTAGATCTTCCTCGTCGAGTCGTCCTGTGGTATCATCGAGACGGACTGTTGAGGCCTTAGGAAACTTTTGACGAATCTCCTTCTCCCATCCGATGTAGGTGTTCTCAAGTCGTCTTTGGGTAGTTGGTTCTGCGTTTGTGACCCACTTCGTTGTGACAAAAACAACACTCTCGAGCACCTCTTCTCCAACTAGTGCCTTGAACGTTTCCAAGTTCCGGATGTTATCCTCGTTAAATGCGCCGTCCATAATGTCGATGAAATAGAGGATTCCCTTGACTGTTGGTTCTAAGGGCGACTTCCTGTTTTATAATGCTGAGTTTGCTAGATTTACATACCGAGTGGAGCAAGCACCTGTTTTTACCAGGGTGAAGAATACTGAGCCACTTCCAAGTGAAACTTGCTCTATCATGGTTCTTCCCTGATCCTCCTAGACCAACGGTGTCCACGAGATAAACGTCAAGATCACCTACGCGAAGAGGCTGATTGACATAGGAAATTTCGTTGGTATCAGACGTGATGCTTGTTGTGGTCTCGACAACCTTCTCCCCGTAGGCGTCGTTGATGAACTATAGATGTCAATTTCGCCGCACTCTGCGTGAGGAAGAACTGTTTGCTCACAGTGCTTTTTCCGGCTCGGGTTTTCCCAAACAATCTACGATTTCTTAATTAAAGCTAGATGACTGGCAGTACCGAGAAACAACTTACATAACTACATTTTTTCCTTGGAGGCCTTCAATGTGATGAAGCACAGTGACCTTGCCATTATCCATGTTGACGTAGACTGTGCAGCGATAGGGATATGGAAGGCTTTGGCTGGGGGCGTGAGCAAGTGGTTTGATTCAAGTGGATTTATACTCCTGGGTAGCTCAACGACTCAAACACGGATAGACACGAGCAAGTCGTGTGTACTTGATGGTTGATGTCTTACTGGCTTTACTGTTTAGTCTCTCAGGCGAAATCGGCCCCTTCCATCATTACTGGGGTGAAGCTAATCGCAGATAGCAGCCACCACCATGCTGTGCCCACCTAAGAATCGGCAGCATCGACCAGAAAAAGTACGATCGACATGTGCTAACGCGCCTCCATGAAAAAGTATGGTCTGAACGTGCCAACATGGTTTCAAGAAAGAACCCAAAGCCACGACCAACTTTAGGAACGGCATCCCGATAACAATGCTGCCTAACGCTGACCTGCAATTTATGATACCACGCATATTCGCAACGTTTACTCTTATGAGATCTTCCCGTCTTACACAGATCTTGCCTCAGGAAAAGTCGAAGAGGACCTCCCTATTCCCTTGTTGTCTTGTGGAAGTGTGTGAAAATGGCAACATGCTGAGTTTCACGTTATGGACCAAGCATCTGCGTGGGAATCCTTACTTTGGGAGGGCCACTTGCATCAGTCCATATACTTGCGCATTTTATATTTCTTGCGTTATTTAGACTCTTGTTCTGTGCAACGTTCACATCTTTCCAACGCCTTTGAGCTTTCATGCATTCTGATTTGAATTTGCAACTTACAACGAGAAGTAAGCAAGCAGGTACCAGAAAAGTTGACGACGACTCTTCCTGTCCTAGTGAGTCCCCGACATCGGTGCCTGCCGAGCAGGCAGGTAGGCGAAATGGTCAGGGATGAATTTTGACTTCGACTTTGATTTCAGACTCCCTCTCCTTTCTATATAGGTATCGAGTCCATAAAATGAAGGTACATACCTATACACTCTCTGGCTTGTAATAAATACCTTAGCTGCCTTCCTCTCTGTGGGAGACAGAGTTCTCACGGGCTTTGTGTGGGTCAGTCGCACAAGCTCCTGAAAATCATCACCGCAGGCTAACGGCTTCGTTTGTTTAAACATCCATCACCTCTCACTCCCATTTTCATCCCCGCCGCCCTTCCCTGCCATTTAACGTCGGAGAGCTATCTTCTCTCTCGGCAGCGTATTCCCCAAAAAAATCACTTTTGGCGTGGCTTTGGGTCCTCTCTTGCAGTCGCGCTAGGTCGTGCCGATCGTACTCTTTTCATGCCGATGTTGGTGATTCTTATTTGGGCACTGCCTGTTGGTGGTTAGTATCTGCAATAGCTTCACCCCGGTCATAATAGAAAGAGCCGATTTCTTATGAGAGAATAGAGTGTAAAGTCCATAAGACATCGACCATCGAACACATGCGGCTTCCTCGTTTCTGTTTGTGTTTGAGTGTTTGAACGACCCAAGAGTATAAATGCGTTTCGATCAGCCACTCGCTCATGTCCCCAACCAAAGCCTTCCATATCCTTCTCGCTGCCCAGTCTACCTATACATGGCGAATGTCACTGTGCTGCATCACATTGAAGGCCTCGACGGAAAGGATGTAGTTTTGTAAGTTGGTTCTCGGCACTGCTAATCACCTAGTTCTAATCAATGATTCGTAGATTGTTTGGGAAAACCCGAGCCGGAAAAAGCACTGTGAGCAAACAATTCCTCCTCACGCAGCGTGCGGCTAACTGTACATCTGCAGTTCGTCAATGACGCCTACGGGAAGAAGATTGTCAAGACCACAACGAGTATCACGTCTGATACCAACGAAATTTCCTATGTCAATCAGCCTCTTCGCATAGGTGATCTTGATGTTTATCTCGTGGACACCATTGGTCTAGGAGGATCAGGGAAGGATCATGATAGAGCAAGTTTCGCTTGGAGGTGGCTCCGTATTCTTCACCCTGGTAAAAACAGGTGCTTATTCCACTCGACATGTAAATCTAGCTAACACAGCCCTGTAAAACAGGAAGTCGCCCTTGGTCCCGACAGTCAAAGGTATCCTCTATTTTATCGACATTATGGACGGTGCAACGAACGAGGACAATATCCGGAACTTGGAAACGTTCAAGGCACTGGTTGGAGAAGAGGTGCTCGAGAGTGTTGTATTCGTCACAACGAAGTGGGTCACAAACGCAGAACAAAATACCCGAAAACGACTTGAGAACATCTTCGCCGGGTGGGCGGAGAAGATTCATCAAGATTTTCCTAAGGCGTCAATACTCCGTCTGGATGACACCACGGGACGAATCGACGAGGAGGATCTAAACGAGTTGTCTTCGGCAGAGCGTGCTAAGAAACAACGGGAGTACCACAACAATGCCATGAGGGTACTTGGGGAGCTCCTCGAGAATGCAGCGACCCAGCCGATCCTTGTCCAGAAAGAAATGTATGCAGGTGGCAAGAGGATGAAGGCGGGACAAACCACTTTGGGGCAGACTACTATCCGACATCTCTCCACAGATATCGAACGCGCCCGTGACATCACAATAATCCAACAACTCAGACGTACAATTGAGGCGATCAAGAACACGGTGATGATGAAGGTTTTCTTTCCAAAGGGAAACAAGAAGGAATGGAGAAACGATATCGCATAAGTAGCCACGAACTGCTCCTTCGCCTTATCATGCCGAAACCGGGTGATGATGGCGTACCTAGTACCTCAATAGCCAAATTATTATTTTCGATTTAACTGCCTCCATTTTGTACGCGTATATGGCTGCTCAGTTATCTTCAATCCAATCTTAGGAGGCTGTCTGGGAATCGAAATTAGCGGGAGGTGTAGTTTCCGGCGGGAGCGGTTTCACTAATTCGAATAGGTAGATATCAACTGTAGCTCATTAGGCGTAGCAGTAGATTGAGTAGGGAGAGCCGCAACAGGACGTGGTGGTCAGGATACTGATGGTGGGAGTTTAAAGCAGCAGGCTTGCACTGACTGTTCAGTGACGATGAAGAGCAATTACAGTACCAGCAACAATCCATACAAATTCGCAAATACAACTGAACGGCTGAACTGGACGATGGGATATAATCAGCTATGCTATACCCCTCAACTACTTCTCTCGAATGCACCAAAGATCAGCGTAAAAGGAGGAATAGTCGAGGAGATACCACACTTTGTGTTTCATCAGTCCCTGAGATTTGAGAAAGCTAGTATCAGCTATCAATACCTTGAACACATGTTTTGGGGTGTGAATATCTCTTTGGATCAGTGTTTTACGCCGTTAATTAACGGGGCTTGAGCAACGGAAAAGTATGTAAGGCACAGGATAAGAAACTTGGTTCCGGAGACCAACTTTTTTAAGCGCCATGTTTTTGACGCCTTGAGTTTACCGTCTCATATCTCTGCAACGACCTCACCTATGAATATAAAACTAACTATTCCATGACTAGAAGGCTGCGTATATATCTTTTCTTACCGTTGCAAATGATGAATCATAGTGTTTCATCCGCAGTACTGTAATTACAATTTTCATGACTATTGCCGGTACTGTATTATATTTTTCTTTTTCTCAGTTCCTGACTTTACTTTCTAGCTGAGGATGAAGTAGCCGCTTTTTGTAAATAAGCCATGAATGGTCTCGATTCCTGCGCTTACAACCCACGAAACTCTGCCAACGACGAGAAGCTCGTCGACAAGTTCGATCTCCTGCGGACAAGACCAAGCTCTATTCGGCCGTCAATGAAACCATTCCCTGGCTTGACAGCACTTAGGAGGCTTCGAAGGAGGTGCACGAAGAGACACAGAAAGAGGTGTTGCCAAGTACTTTTTTGTCTCCCCTTCACCTAATCAGGCATGCTGGTTTTTCTTCTTCCGGTCCCGTCATACAACAACGCTACGGCTCTGCAGGTGTCGCGCTTGGTGGCTTCCTTGGTTACACCCCTGGTGGTGCCCCACACAACATTGGTCCCTCCGTAGAGGTGGTCGAGATCGACCAAACTTGTTTCTGTTGCTCTCGTAGAATTATCTTGTTGACTTTTCATTGTTTTGTTTATTGTTGGCCTACAACAAGATGCAAAAAGTACGAGCCCACGTTTATGTATATATTACTGTACATGCACTGTTGAATACGATTTCCTCTGAATCCGTAGCGTATGTTATGTTCAACCAATGTAAAAACTGAGGACTTATGTTATAATCTTAGGAGCATCACGATTGCCTTCACCCACGTGCCCGAAGAAAGAAAGCCACTCAAATGGGCGTTTAATAAGAAGGAGGTTTAGAATGTAAGCTGAGAGGAGATGTCCGTACTTGCATCAATCGAAAGTTTACATTTTCGTGTTGAAATGTAGACTAGTATCTCTGGGCATATCTGAGCGGTCAGGATGTGATGTCGTGAGTCGCATACCTTTAGTTATGACATCATAAAGTAGCTCGTTTTGAATAAGGTCGCATTATCCGATAGGAGCAAAGACCTCCTTTCACGACTCTACGGGCATCGTTGAGGTATCAAACGGAGTACTGGTAGCATTATCCATCTTCCATCTAAGATGAAAGGTCTTCATCGAGAGGGGTGTTATCGAGCACACTCTCAACGAGGATGGTGCTTGAAGTTGAGTGTTATTGAATGCACTCCCTGTGAGGATGGCGATACATAGCTGAGAGTATCTTTATCATTTTTGACACGATTCTCATAATTCTTGCGCTGTTCAATTTGCATATATGTACGCTTTCATAGGATATACAGTTTTTTTTTGGAGAAACATATTGATCTCATTGCGATAATAGCCTAGAGCTTTGGCATTCTACTAATTAGGGTTACTCTAAATAGACGGGTTCACCAATCTTGTGCGTGATTCCTTGTATTCTACTCTAATCAAAATTTTGAGGCTGCAGTACCGTAAAATAGGGCTTGAAAATTGTCATTAGTGATAACTAGCCGTCATTAATGACGAAGCGGCCAGACCTTTTGTCCGGTATGGATAACCATCGAAACGCTCAACTTAAGGTACGTTAATTCCTATATCCGATATCCTTCGTCCACCCACTCTAACAGTAACTAAGCGGTCAGATACATGTACAAAATGTAGAAAATCAAATCGGAAATAATCGTTTGGTTCTCGAGGGTCTAGGCATGCCATCATCAGCCGGTTTCGCCACAATAATAAGGAGAAGGAGCTGTTCGTGGCTGCTTATGTGCTCGCGTTTCACCTGCTCTCTTCGTTTTCAGTTGAAAAGAACGCCTTCATCATCACCGTATTCTTGATCGCCCGAATTGCACGTTTGAGTTGTTCGATTATTTTGTTGTCACGGGTCCGCTCGATATCTTCAGAGAGATGTCGGATAGTCGTCTTCCCCACAGTGGTTTGTCCCGCTCTCATCCCCATGCGACCTGCATACATTTCTTTCTGGGCAAGAATCGGCTGGGTCGCTGTTTTCATGAAGAGTTTTCGAAGTACCCTCACAGCATTGTCGTGGTACTCTCGTTCTTTCGCTGTGCGTTCTGCCAGGGACAACTTGTTTAGATCTTCCTCATCGAGTCGCCCCGTGGTGTCATCCAGACGGAGTATTGACGCCTTAGGAAAATCTCGGCGAATCTTCCCGTCCCATCCTACGAAATTGTTCTCAAGTCGTTTTCGGGTGTTTCGTTCTGCATCCGTGACCCACTTCGTTGTGACAAAAACAACACTCTCGAGCACCTCTTTCCCCACTAGTGCCTTGAACGTTTCCAAGTTCCGGATATTGTCTTCGTTCATTGCACCGTCCATAATATCAATAAAATAGAGGATGCCCTTGACTGTCGGCTTCAAGGGTGACTTCCTGTTTTATAATGATCTGTTAGCTAGATTTAAATGCCGAGTGAAGCAAGCACCTGTTTTTACCAGGGTGAAGAATACGGAGCCACTTGAAAGTGAAACTTGCTCTATCATGGTCCTTCCCTGATCCTCCCAGACCAATGGTGTCCACGAGATAAACGTCAAGATCACCTACGCGAATAGGCTCATTGACATAGGAGATTTCGTTGGTATCAGACGTGATACTCGTTGTGGTCTTGACAACCTTCTCCCCGTAGGCGTCATTGACGAACTGCAGATGTACAGTTAGCCGTACGCTGCATGAGGAGATATTGTTTGCTCACAGTACTTTTTCCGGCTCGGGTTTTCCCAAACAATCTACGATTCTTAATTAGAATTAGATGACTACCAGGACCGAGAACCAACTTACAAAACTACATTTTTTCCTTGGAGGCCTTCAATGCGATGGAGCACAGTGACATTCTTGGCATTCGCCATGTTTGGGCAGATAGCTTAGCGAGAAGGATATGGGAAGCTTTGGATGGCGATAAGAGCGAGTGGTTTGATTGAAGTTCATTTATACCCTTGGGTAATTCAACGACTCAAACACAGACAGACACGAGGAAGCTGCGTGTGCTTGATGGTTGATGTCTCCCGACCTTACACTCTGTTCCCTCAGGCAAAATCGGCTCCTTCCATTATTACCGGGGAAGAGCTATTTGCAGATACCAACTACCAACAGGCAGTGCTTACCTAAGAACCACGAACATTGACATGAAAAAAGTACGTTCGGCACGTGCTAGCGCGACTTAATGAAAAAGTATGGTCAGCACGTGCTAACGCGACTTCAGGAAGGGAATCAAAGCCACAACCAACTTTAGGAACGGCATCCCGACAACAATGCGACCTAAGGCTGACTTGCGATTTACGGTACCACGCATATTCGCGATGTTTTCCCTTATGAGATCTTCCCGTCCTACACAGACCTTGCCTCAAGAAAAGTCGGAGAGGAGCTCACCATTTTGTTGTCTTGTGCAAACATGGGAGATAGCATCGTGCCAAGTTTCACTTCGTACACAAAACATTCGAATGGGAATCCTTACCTAAAGGAACGACCTGAATCAGTTCATACACTTGTCACAAGTATTGCACTTTTCATTCTTGTTCTACGCAACACCCACCCCCTCAACGCCCTTGAACCTTCTTTCAATATGAGCCCATCCAGCCCAGCCCTCTCCAGTAGCTACTGGAACATTGGCGACGATTCATGCCGTCCAAGTGAGTCCCTGGCATCGGTTCCTGCCGAATAGAGTACATGTTTCTTCCCCTTTGCACTCTTAATGAGTTGGTAAATAAAAATAAAATCAAAAGAACGAAACCTCTGCAAGCAAAAACACACGAGCAATAGTGTCAAAACATGAGCTCCAAAAATCCACAGCGATCGACAGTCCAAAATCATAGGTGAAACAGGCTTCTGCTCTACATGTTGACATGCATATGGAACAGTAGAAGGCACACTGATAACATCGACCATCGAGCACACGCGGCTTCCTCGTGTATGTCTGTGTTCGAGTGGTTGAATTACCCAAGAGTATAAATGAACTTCAATCAAACCACTCGCTCTTGTCGTCAAACAAAGTCTCCCGTATCCTCCTCGCTCCCCAGTCTGCCCAAACATGGAGAATGTCAAGAATGTTACTGAGCTCAAAAGCATTGGAGATCTCCATGGAAAAAATGCTGTTTTGTAAGTTGTTTCTCGGTACGGCCAGCTACCTAGTTTTAACCAAGAAAACGTAGATTATTTGGGAAAACCCGAGCAGGAAAGAGCACTGTGAGTAAAACGATTGTTCCCCATGGCTGCGACTCGCTGACATGCCCAGTTCATCAATGACGCTTACAAAGAGAAGGTTGTTGAGAGCACAAAAAAGCTCACGGCTGACACCAATGAAATTTCTTACGCCAATGAGCCTATTTGCGTAGATGATCGCGAAATTTTTCTCGTTGACACCGTTGGCTTGGGAGGATCAGGGAAAGACCATGATCGGCTGAGTTTTACTTGGAAGTGGCTCGGTATTTTTCGCCCTGGAAAAGATAGGTGCGTACTCCATTTTTCATGGAAATCTAGCTGATTCGACACTACAAAACAGAAAAACAGCCTTAGAGCCGACCGTCAAAGGTATCCTTTATTTTATCGACATTACGGACAACGCCTTGAACGAGGACAATATCCGGAACTTGGAAACTTTCAAGGCGCTAGTGGGAAGAGATGTGTTAGAGAGCGTTATTTTTGTCACAACGAAGTGGGCCACTAGCGCAGAACCAATGACCCGAAAACGACTTGAGAACAACTTCGTCGGATGGGGAGAGAAGATTCGTCAAGATTTTCCTGGAGCGTTAATACTACGTCTGGATGACATCACGGGTCGAATCGATGAGGAAGATCTGAACAAGTTGCCTTCGGCAGAGCGTTCAGAGAAAGGACAAGAGTATCATTACAATGCCATGAGGGTACTTCGAATTCTCCTCACAAAAACAGCAACCAGGCCGATTCTCGTTCAGAAAGAAATGAGGAATGATCCATTATTACTAAAGGCCTTGAGAACGACAACTCTGGGGAAGACAACTCTCCGGCATCTCCTCGAAGATTTGGAGCGGGCTGCTCGAGCTAATAGCAAGACGGGGGCCGTCGCATCATTTATCTTTGTTACGATTAGGAAATGGGCAGGATTGTGACCATCAGACTCACCCGCGAGGAATGGAGGTGAGCTGTAGAATTCGGGTAATATGGCGGGCGTGGTCACAGTATGTTTCGTTGTAAAGCTATCTCCATTCGAGCATTAGAGATTTGACTGTGGTGGTGGCATCCGTTTGAGAGGAGTGGTCGAAGATGCTCTGCAAGATCAAACGGGAGGGGTGTCATTCTGGGTATTTAATCGAAGGATGTTAAACTAAACAACGAATATGACACTACTCGCTGTCACGGTGAGCATGGGTAGCCACTGCCTCGGTTTCGAGGAGATGTTGGGAGTGCAGCAGAGAGAGAATGAATGTCCCTGATCAGTCAAGGTACATTCACGCGTTGGTTACAGCGAGGTTGCCACATATGATAATAATAACAACCCTACAATGGCCCCGCAGTTAGGATATATCAACAGCTATTCACTGCTACTTGGCACCTTTTGTAGCTCAATTTCGACTTGAAGCCCGCACTCTCATCCGAAAGGCTTTAAGGCCGAATATTTATTTCTCAGAAATCTTCGGTTTATATTATTTACCCTCCTGATGAATGGGGGAAGAGAATAGATTTTCAGAGCATAGCTACTAAAGGACCATTATACAATGGCAGTCTAAAGCTAAATCGAATGTAGTCGTTTGAAGGAGGAAGGTAAAGTTACATTACAGCTGTTTGCATAAAGGTTGGCACTCTGCGAAAACCTCGAAATCTTGAAACCTCAAAAAGTCTCTCTTTCATCAATAATTCATGCGGGGGCTATTCTAGGTAGTTATATTTGGAATACAGATTTGGTTTAGTATCAATTGGAGACGTCTGCCCCTTAGAATTTGTTGTCCAAACAGGTTTCCGAAGATGCGGGCCCTTTGCCAAAATGAATTCACAAAACCCCCGTCTTTTCTCACCCATCCAAATCAGCTCGGATTGCCTTGGTTTATCGACGAAATATGATCTATTTAATCCTTAGTACAAGATTATGTAAACCATCCCCGCATGAATTCTTGGCGAAGGGAAGATGTTTTTGGTGTTTTGAAGTTTTGAGGTTTCGGCGGAGTGCCAACCTTTCTGCAAACAGCTGTAGGAATCGGCGGGATTCTCTTGGGATTCCTTCAGGGATTCCTTCGAATGAATTCCTGGGGGCTCCCTTGCCTCTTGTTCCCGGTGAAGGACAGGTTTTACCCACCTCCCCACTAATTAAAGTGTAGCTGGATGTTACTTTTGGCCGAAATCTGACTGAGCTTGAACGGAATTTGGTGATGACGTCGCTTCTTGCCACCAGTATTCCAAACCATCGCCTCAAACGCGACTCGCCCTGGACGGCGGCTCTTTCTCCACCGCTGCTGTCGTTCCTGCCATTCTCTTGTAGGAGTGTGTTGCCACCCCGCCTCTGCGCCGCCCTGAATGTCGCCGACAACACTGTAGCCATCTACTTGCCCCACAAACCCGAAGCCTTCAGGTAAGTCGTTCGGTTGCAGATTTGATGACCAGACGCGACTCTTCTCTCAACCACCACCATCGACACGCGTCAGGATCTCCGTCGTCGTGCCCACTGACGGTCCTGCCGTTGCCGCCACTTTTTATGATATAATGAACTGACCTCGCCCGACGCCCACTTTGCATCCCTCACTTCGCAACTCCTCAAGACTTTTTCGCCGCGTGGCGGACTCGTTACTTGGATTCTCCAGTTCCCTTGTACGTCCGTCTTGACTCTTTTCTGGCAGGAATTTACATATATCCTCAGATTTTCCCGCCCCCGTCATCGTTCGCCTTTGCTATCCTCCAAATTCAAGACTCTGCTCTAGTGTCGCTCCTTCCCCCGACGGCCTCACCTTATATACGAAGTTACAGAAATAAATCATACACTCCGTTCTCCTTACGGAAAGCCTCTTCGCGTGACATGTACGGTCCTTCATACACCCACAATAAAATACCAAATACCAAATTAATCGACCTCTTCTCACAATGCCTATCTAAACATCTCTTCTGTGTCAGTTAGAATGGCTATTCAGCAAGCTATATTTTCCAGAGTCTGTAAAACAGTGAAATCATTGCCCACAATGCTTGGCTCCTGGCATATCTCTCTTTTCTGTAGCCCGGCCTCACCAGATAGAGTAGAGAAGGAAGAAAGGCAACATTATATTTTCATATCGAAATGTAGACTAAGATCTCCTGGCATACTTGAGCAGTCGTAATGTCGTCATGTGGCTCGTTTGAATAAGGTCCTGTTGTCCGGTACGAGTAAAACATGTCCTTCCACAGCTCCACCGGCACTATTGAGATATGAAACGGAGTAGAATGATCCCTCTTTTGTCTAATCTCAGCATAAGAGGAATGGCCTTCATTGAGATCGAGGCGCCATTGAGCACACTCTCGGGGAAGAACTGGACCATTTCGAATCATTTGTACAGCGCCTATTCTTGATTTTCGCCATACACCGACAGTAAATTTTTGGCGGTTTACGGCGAGGACTGTTTTTTTAAGTGGGACTAGTGACTTCTGAATAGTTCGAAATGCAACAGTACGTAGGGTGTGGGGAATTAGGTCGTCGAGATTCGCACCTGCTAATTAGCACGTGCCACACGTGCCAATCTCGAAAGCCCAAAACGTCACGCAAATCAGGAAAACTATGTGCGAATCAGAGCAACATAGAATATCATTAGTTACGGGAGTGAAATACGATATTTTCTTCACAAATCATTCAATTTAGCGCATGTATTCGGGGAAATGTTTCCCTTATGCACCATGAATTGAAATCTCCGGGGGACAAGTTGATGGGGAAGTTGCCGTTGGGCTGCTTCAATAAGTAACTTAGCGTGGATGTTTTGGTCAGGACTTTTCAACCCGTTTCCAAGCTATGTTCTCAGCCTCTACAGAGCATAGCAATCAAGATGTTCTCTGTTCTTCCACACTCAATCTACAATGGGCTCGCATAGCAATACATTTGGCATGTAACGGCAGCTCATTGAAACCTGCAAATGGTTCCCACTGCTAGAGATTGAGCTGTGGGTTTCTATTCCTGAGACGGTAAGGCAATTATCATATCCATGACCTAGTACATACTAGGCAATGGGCTACTGATGGGCTATGCAGTCTCAGTTCCCAATCGCGACAGGTTTCGACTAGGTGATAGTCGGGCTGGGGTGTCGGACAACTTGGTGAATGTGCCTCGTTGGTGGACGAGGTGCTGGATCCTTCGAAGGTAGAAGGTTTACGATGTAAAATGATTTACAGATCTCGATACACTTACTCAGTGACTTGCTTGCAGTGGGCGAACCTCATCTCAGGGATGACAAGGTGTGGACACCTGCTACTACACCTGTTTGACCGATTAGAATGAAAGTTCAAATACCGGTAGATGTGGTTACAGCTGCAGGAGACTTGGACGACATAAGATATCGTTGTCGAGCCGTGGGGAATTTCTGTTTTCCTTGTATTGACACTGGTTACAAGTTTTCCGACTATGCGAATTAGGCGCGAATCAGAGCAAGAGTACGAGTTGCTAATTATATATAATTAGCAGTTGCGAACCAGAGAGCCCATTCATGATTCCTAATCCCCAATACCCTAACAGTAGGTCGGCAAGCAGATGATTTACCTGTTGCACCAGGTATCAGACGAATGCCTCAAGTTAGATTGAATATAATTAAGCTGTCAGATACTTGTACAAGGTGTAAAAAAGTTGAATCGGAATAATCATTTGGTTATCGAGGCTCCAGGTATGCCATCATCACCCGGTTTCGTCACAATCATAAGGCGAATGAGCAGCCCGTGGCTGCTTATGTGCTCTTGTTTCTCTTGCGCTTCTTGTTTCCTGAAAAGAAAGCTTTGAGCATCACAATATTCATAATCTCCTGAATTGCATCTGTGAGTTTTTGGATGACTGTCTTGTCACGGGTCCGCTCGATATCTTCAGAGAGATGTTTCACAGTCGTCTTCCCCAATGTTGTTTCCCCCGCCTTCATTCCCTTACCACCCGCATACATTTCTCTCTGGGCAAGAATCGGCTGGGTCGCTGTTTTCGTGAGGAGTTGTCGAAGCACCCTCATCGCATTGTTGTGGTACTCTCGTTCTTTCTTTGCACGTTCTGGCGGAGACAACTGGTGTAGATCTTCCTCATCGAATCGCCCCGTGGTGTCATCGAGGCGGACTAATGATGCCCCAGGAAAATCTCGACGAATCTTCCCCTCCCATCCGACGAAGTTGTTCTCAAGTCGTTTTCGGGTATTCTTTTCTGCGCTTGTAACCCACTTTGTTGTGACAAAAATAACACTCTCTAGCACCTCTTCTCCAACTAGTGCCTTGAACGTTTCCAAGTTCCGGATATTGTCTTCGTTCATTGCACCGTCCATCATATCGATAAAATAGAGGATACCTTTGACTGTCGGCTTCAAAGGCGAGCTCCTGTTTTATAAAGCTGTGTTAGCTAGATTTACATGCCAAGTGGAGCAAGCACCTGTTTTTACCAGGGTGAAGAATTCGGAGCCACTTCCAAGTGAAACTTGTTCTATCATGGTTCTCCCCAGATCCTCCTAGTCCGATGGTGTCCACGAGAAGAAGGTCATGACCATCCACGCGAATAGGAATATTGACATAGGAAATTTCGTTGGTGTCAGACGTGATGCTTGTTGTGCTCTTGACAACCTTCCTCCCGTAAGCGTCATTGATAAACTGCAGATGTAAGGTCAGCCGCTGGCCGCGTGAGGAAAATCTTTTTGCTCACAGTGCTTTTCCCAGCTCGGGTTTTCCCAAACAATCTACGATTTCTTGATTAGAACTAGGTAGCTGACGGTACCGAGAAACAGCTTACAAAACTATATTTTTTCCTTGGAGGCCTTCAATGCGATGGAGCACAGTGACATCCTTGGGATTCGCCATGTTTAAACAGACCGGGCAGCGAGAAGGATGTAGAGGGCTTTGGTCAGGGACAAAAGCGAGTGGTTTGATTGAAGGTGCATTTATACTCTTGGTAATTCACTACTTGAACACAGACGGAAACGAGGAAGCCGCGTGTGCTTGATATTTGATGTCTTGATGACCTTACCCTCTAGTCCCTCAGGTGGAATCGCCCCTTCCATTATTACCGGGACGAAGCTATTGCAGATACCAGCCACCAACAGGAAGTGCTCGTCTAAGAATCACCAGCATCGAAATGAAAAAAGCACGATCGACACGTGCTAACGCGATTTCAGGAAAGGACCCAAAGCCACGACCAAGTTCAAGACGAAATCCCAATCGCATTGAGGCTTAACGCTGACTTGTGATTCACAGTTCCACACATATTCATAATGTTTCCCCATGAGATCTTCCCGTCCTCCACAGACCTTGGCTCAGGAAAAGCCGGAGAGGAGCTCACCATTCACTTTGTTGTCTTGCGCACGTGTGAGATCGCAACGTGCTGAGTTTCACCTCATGCACTCAGCAGGCCTGTGGGAATCCTTATGTCGAGATAACCGCCTGAATCAAACCATGCTTGTGCATTGTACAGTTCGTGCGTTAATTTCATTCTCGTCTTTCCACTGCCCGTAAACTTTCTTTCATTCTGATTGGAATTAGAAACTTAAAACAAGAGGTAGGCAGGTACTAGCAAATTGGCGACGACTCGTGTCGTCTAAGTGAGTCCCTGGCGTCGGTGTCTGCCGAGCTGAATACATGTTTCTTTCTCCTTGCACCCTTGATGAGACGGTAACTGAAAGGAATGTTAAAAAGAATGCAACGTCCACCAGCAAAATCACACGAGCAATCAGTGTCAAAGTGTGAACTCCAGAGGCGATCAACAGTCCAAACTGATGGGTGAAACAGGCTTCTGTTCCAGCTCTACTTGTTTATATGTGCATAGTGCAACTGGCCAATGGACTGACACAATGTAAGCCAAATAAGGCAGATTTGCGACAAACACTAATAACATTGACCATCGAGCACACGCGGCTTCCTCGTTTCTGTCTGCGTTTGAGTGGTTGAAATATCCAAGAGTATAAATGAAACCACTCGATATTATCCAACCAAGGCCTTCCATATCCTTCTTGCTGCCCTGTCTGCGTAAATATGGAGAAGGTCACCGAGCTCAAAAGCATTGGAGATCTCCGAGGGAAAAATGTAGTTTTGTAAGCTGTTTCTTTTATTGCCAGTCACCTAGTTTTAATCAAAAGGTCGTAGATTGTTTGGGAAAACCCGAGCTGGGAAAAGCACTGTGAGCAAAACGATTCTTCCTCACGCCGCCTGCGGTCGACCTTACATCTACAGTTCAATCATTGTCGTGACTTTCGAGCTGAGCCTGGAGGGTGTCGGACACGTCTGAGACGCGTTCTCTGCATAACTGAGCAAATATGTTGTATTTGAGGGGGTTTCGTGAAGGTATTTTTCATACTTTCAGAGGAAATCCTTGAAGTTCACTGTCATGGCTGTATCCTAACTAGATCATCTATGTACATCTCCAAGCGTATTCTTAGGAACTTGTGAGACGTCCTGTTTATTCTGGTGTGTTTCTGGCTCTGTATTCCAGCCATCCCCCCCTTCGAGGCTAAGCACGATATATGCGCAAATTCTAACGGTCCTTCTCGAAATCTTCGAATGGAGGAATCAAAATCAGAATTTAGTCCGGCTGGCAGCTGGGGAACAGGTGAAGGTACCTGTAGGTAAATATCAGTGGGGGTCGGAAGTGCAGAAGTTGGCACGGTCATTTGACGTACCTCCGACGAGAACTTCGGCGCTAGCATGCGCTGCTCTTTCTCAACCGCCCCCTCCACAACTGCCGATCCATCCGACCATCACCTCGTCGAGCCTCCATGCCAGTCACGACTAGCTAAATTTTTTTAGCCCAGTTTTTTCATGTTATTTTCTCGAGTTTCAGTCCCCAGGTAAGTCTCTTGGCTGACTCTCAGTGTCCCTAGAACTGTGATTAGGTTACCTCCTATTTCACGACTCTCAGCGACAAGCTGTCGAATATATCAACGCCCTTTCGATCCTCGGCGCCATCCAAACGCTCGATAAGCCTACCGCCCCCGACATTGCTTACGGCGCGAGAAGATGATCCTTGGCTTGCGAGACGCGACGGTTTTGCATATCATTGGAGCAAATTTCGACGCTCTCAAGTGGTCAACGAGTTCATTCCAAGATCAAAGACGCTCCTTGTGATCCTCGCCGGCTTACATAATCAAGAATGGCTACATTGCTTCATTCAGGAATTCATGGGTCAGCAGAAGAAGGGTCAGCCCTAGCTGCATCTTTATCCTTACACTACTGACTTGCCCTTGTAGATCTTTATTTTACACCCTCTGCAACACGTCGTTTGTACACGGCAACTGTGAGCGCAGCCTGACCCAAGCTTCAATGGCAGCAAATTCGACATTCTCAAGGCGCAGTATGATATTATTTAACCACTTCCTCTTCAAGGTCATCAACAATACTAGCGAACCTTGTCTCAATGTAGGATACCCAGGCGAAAAAGGGAGTATTTCGTACGTTTTGAGTTCGCCCGTCCATTTCAAAATCTCTCTAACTATGCCTCTTTCTAGGTACCTGAAGAGCTCTCTTCCTTAGTCTTGACAACGACGAAGGAGACTACCGAATCCTACCGCTGTGGAACCGTCTTAGACGCTGCCATCACTGTCCCCGCATGCTTCAATGACTCCCAGCGTCAGGCTCCCAAGGACGGTGGCACCATCGTCGGTCTTGCTACCCTCCGTGTCGTCAATGAGCCTGCTGCTGACGTCATCGTCTATGGTCTTGGCTAGAAGATGTCTGGCTAGCGAAACATGGTCATCTTCGATCTTGGTGGAGGAAGTTCTGATGCCTCCCTCTGGACTATCGAGGAGGGTATCTTCGAGGTCAGGCCACTCCTAGTGATACTCACTTGGGTATTGGGGATTCGATGGCCGTCTTGACATCCACTTCGTCCAGGAATTCAAGCGCAAGTACAACAAGGGTAGGTCACCTAGCCGCATTTTGCTGTTTTTGATTATTAATCTAACTTCGCATATCGCTCATCCAACCCTAGTGCCCTTCATCATCTGCGTACTACTTGCGAGCATGCCAAGTGCACTCTCTCTTCCGCTGCTCAAACTTCCATTGAAGTCGACTCTCTCTTTGAGGGTGTCCACTTCTACAACTTCCTTACCCTGCTCGTTTCACGGAGCTGTGTCAATACCTCTTCCGTAGCGTTTTCAGCCTGTCGAGAATGTGCTCTGCAGCTCAAAGATCGGCAAATCGAACGTCTACAGAATTGTCTTGGTCAGCGGTTACACCCGTATTCCCCGTGTCATTAAGTTTGTCTCCGACTGCTTCAATAGCAAAAGCCCGACCAGTTCATCAACCCCGACGAGGCTACTGCCCATGGTGCCACCATCCAGGCTGTAATTCTCTTCGGTGACACCTCTTGTTCTATGTGTCCCTCTTTCCCTTGGTAGCGAGGCTGCTGGTAGAGTCATGTCCGCTCTCATCAAGCGTAACGTGCCGACGAAGAAGTCCGATACTTTTCCAACCTACTCCGACAACCAGCTCGGTGCGACAAGGTGACCGGTAAATCTAACCGTATCATTACCACCAGGGCCGTTCGTCGAAAGAGGATATTGAACGCATGGTTAGTGAGGCAGAGAAATATAAGGGTGGGTCCCATTGGTTTTTTCTTTTTTCTTTGTAACTGACTTCACTTTCCAGCTGAGGACGAAGTAGCCGCTTCTCGCAATTAAACCAAAAATGGTCCCGAGTCCTACGGTTACAACCCATGAAACTCTCTCAACGACCAGAAGCTCTCCTACGGACAAGACACAGCTCCATTCCGCCATCAATGAAGCCTTTCAATGGCCTAACAGCTCACAGGACGCTTCGAAGGAGGAGTGCGAAGAGAGATAGAAGGTGCTGGAAGATGTTGCCAAGTAACTTTTTTGTCTTCTCTTCAAACAACTAGCCATGCTGACTTTTCTTCTTCCAGTCCCATGATGCGAAAACTCTACGGCTCTGCAGGTGGCGCCCTTGGTGGCTTCCTTCACGCTGCGCCTGACTACTTCCTCGATGACACTTTTGGTGGGTGCCCCCTCCGTTGAGGAGGTCGACTAAACTTATTTCTGTCGCTCTCGTTGTGAAATTATCTTTTGACCGTTCATCGCCCTGTTCATCGTTGATCTACAACAACACACAAAAGTACGAACCGACGCTTACATGTATATTACTGTATACGCACAGTTGAATACCATTTCCTCTGACTTCGTAGTTTAAGTTCAATTGATTTAAGAACTGAAGCGATAACGTTAGGATAGCTGCGATTGCCTTCCCTATATGCCCGGGGAAAGGAAACCATCCAAATGAGCACTTACTAAGAAGTAGATTAAATATGTGAGCCGAGAGGAGAGGTTCGCGCTTGGATCAACCGAAGTTTTATATTTTCATGTCGCAATGTAGACTAGTATCTCTAGGCATACTTGGGCAGTCAGTATGTGAAGCCATAATATCTTTTTAGTTGTGGTGTCTACTCCGAGTCGTTTGAACAAGATCACGTTGTCCGATACGGGCAAAGCTCTCCTTCCACAGCTCCATGGGCGCTATTGAGATATAAAAAGGAGTAGAATTATTCATCTTTCGTCTAATCTTAGCGTAAGATGAAAGGTATTCTCTGAGGGAGTCGTCATTGAGCACAATCTTTCAAGTGAGGAACTGTACCATTTCGAACTGTTCGTACAACACCTATTTTCGATTTTTTCCATAAATGAACAGTAGAGTTTTGGCAATTTACGACGGAGACTTTTTTCCGAGTGGGACAAGTGACCTCCGAATAGTTCGAAATGGCACAGTAGGTCGACGAGCAAAGGTCTTACATCATGCACCAGGTACCGAATTCCTCAGGTTAGATTGAATATAACTAAGCGATCAGATATAATATAAAAACTTGAATCGGAAATAATCATTTGGCTTCCCACGGTTTGGTGGCAGTGGGAGTGGTTGTTCGTCTAAACCTCTTTCCCTTCGGAAAGAAAGCTTTGATCAGTGGCAGGTTCTGGAACACCTCAATTATACGTCTGAGTAGTTGGGCTATTGTGTCGTCCTGGGTTCGCTCGATATCTTCGGAGAGATGTCTGATAACCGTCTTCCCCACGGTTGTTTGTCCCGCCTTCATCTCCTTGCCACCCGCATACATTTCTTTCTGGGCAAGAATCGGCTGAGTTGCTGTTTTCTTGAGGAGTTGTCGAAGTACCCTCATCGTATTGTTGTGGTAGTCCTGTTGTATCTTTGTACGCTCTGCCGAAGGCAAGTTGCTTAGATCCTCCTCGTCGAGTCGTCCCGTGGTGTCATCCAGACGGAGTATTGATGCCCCAGGAAAATCATGGCGAATCTTCCCCTCCCATCCGACGAAGTTGTTCTCAAGTCGTTTTCGGGTATTTCGTTCTGCGCTTGTGACCCACTTCGTTGTGACAAAAATAACACTCTCTAGCACCTCTTCCCCAACGAGCCCCTTGAACGTTTCCAAGTTCCGAATATTGTCCTCGTTCATTGCACCGTCCATCATGTCAATAAAATAAAGTATACCCTTGACTGTCGGCTTCAAGGGCGAATTCCTGTATAATGCAATGTTAGCTAGAATTATATGGCGAGCGGAGCAAGCACCTGTTTTTTCCAGGGTGAAGAATACTGAGCCACTTCCAAGTGAAACTTGCTCTATCATGGTTCTTCCCTGATCCTCCCAGGCCAATGGTGTCTACGAGATGAAGCTTTCGACCATCAACCAAAATGGGCTCCTTGACACAAGAAATGTCGTTGGTGTCAGACGTGATGCTCGTTGTGGTCTCCACAACCTTCTTCCTGTAGGCGTCGTTGATGAACTGCAGATTTCAATTCAGCCACACGATGCGTGGGAAGAATTGTTTGCTCACCGTGCTTTTTCCGGCTCGGGTTTTCCCAAACAGTCTATGATGTCTTGATTAGAACTAGGTAGCTGGCAGTAACGAGAAGCCGTTTACATAACTACATTTTTTCCATGGAGGTCTTCAATGCGATGGAGCACAGTGACATCCTTGGGATTTGCCATGTTTACACAGACCGGGCAGCGAGAAGGATGTAGAAGGCTTTGGTCAGGGACAAAAGCGAGTGGTTTGATAGAAAGTGCATTTATACTCTTGGGTAACACAACGACTTAAACCCAGACGGAAACGAGGAAGCCGCGTGTGCTTGATGGTTGATGTCTTACTGGCTTTACACTCAATTCCCTCAGGCAAAATCGGCTTCCTCCATTATTACTGGGGCGAAGCTAATCGCAAGGCAGTACCTGCCTAAGAATCACCAACATCGACATGAAACGTACGATCGACACGTGCTAACGCGACTTCAGGAAAGAACCCAAAGCCACCACCAACTTTAGGAACGGGCATCCCGATAGCATTGAGGCTGCATGAAAATGTGTGAAGTGTCAGCATGCTAAGTTTCGCCTCATGCACTCAGCAGCCCCGTGGACTGACGCAATGTAAGCCAAACAAGGCTGATTTACGACAAACACTAATAACGATGACCATCAACCACACGCGGTTTCCTCGTTTCTGTCTGTGTTCGAGCACTGGATTACCCAGTAGTATAAATGCACTTCAAGCAAACCACTCGCTCATGTTCCCAACCAAAGACTTTCATATTCTCCTCGCTGCCCGGTCTGCGTACGCATGGAGAATGTCACCGAGCTCAAAAAGATTGGAGACCTCCGAGGGAAAAATGTAGTTTTGTAAGCTGTTTCTCGGTACTGCCAGTCACCTAGTTCTAATCAAGAGGTCGTAGATTGTTTGGGAAAACCCGAGCTGGGAAAAGCACTGTGAGCAAAACGATTCTTCCTCACGCAGCCTGCGACTGACCGTACATCTGCAGTTCATCAATGACGCCTACGGGAAGAAGGTTCTCAAGAGCACAACAAGCATCATGTCTGACACCAACGAAATTTCCTATGTTAAGGAACCTCTTTTGGCTAATGGCCATCAGCTTATTCTCGTGGACACCATTGGCCTGGGAGGATCAGGGAAGAACTACAACCTGAAAGAATTAGGGAAGAACTGTGGCATGCGAGGATTTGAGCCAACAAAAGTACCACCGGCGGACCATGATAGGATAAGTTTTACTTGGAAGTGGCTCGAAATTTTTTATCCTGGTAATAGGTGCATACTCCATTTGACATGTAAATCTAGCTGACTCGACCTTATAAAACAGAAAAATTGCCCTGGAGCCGACAGCCACAGGGATCCTCTATTTTATCGACATTTGGGACGTTGCAATGAACGAGGATAATATCCGGAACTTACAAACCTTCAAGGCACTAGTAGGAGAGGAGGTGCTAAGGAGTGTAGTATTCGTCACAGCGAAATGGGCAACGGAAGGCACGATGCGGCAACGAAATGCGACGAACTTCGTTAAATGGGAGGAGAAGATCCGTAGAGATTTCCCCGGGGCGTCGATAGTCCGTCTGGATGACACCACGGGACGACTCGACGAGGAAGACCTAAACGAGTTGTCTTCGGCAGATCGAAGGAGGAAAGAACGAGAGTACCACAACAATGCGATGAGGGTACTTCAACAACTTCTCAAAAAAAGAGCAACCCAGCCGCTTCTTGCTCAGAGAGAAATGAATCGGGGTCTAGCATTACCGGAGGCTGTGAAGGAGACAACTCTGTGGAAGACAACTCTCCAGTACCTCACCAAGGATGCGGCGAAGGCTGTTGGACGCGATAACGAGAAGCGATCGTCGAGTACCCTTGCTAAGCTTACGAATCTGTTTCGCTCATAACAATCTGACCCACTCGCGAAGAATGAGGTTGCGCCGTGAATTTGGGTAATATGGGTGGTGAGGTTACAATATGTCTCGTTAATCTCAATGTCTTGATAATAGAAAGGGACGACCCTGTAAAAGAATTGATTTTATCGCAATAAGATGGGTTTCTGCGCACCTGGAAACGTGTCTGCGTATGAACATCGAAGACTTGGCAGTGGTGGCATCCGTTTGAGCGGATTGCTCAAAGATGCTCTGTGCAAGGTCAAGCGGGATACCATTTTCGGTACCTGATCGAAGGATGTTAGACTGAACAACGAATATGACACTACCTGCAGTCACAGTGAACGATTTATATGGGCCCCCGCGACCACAATTTTGAGGAGATGATGTTGGGTCATCAAGAGGGCAGGGGATCCGTTACCGACTGTTGTGGTCGTTGTTGACTATCTCAATGCATAACACACAGGTTGCATATAAGCTATTTACATATAATCCTCGAATTTGACGGCTTTGGGCTTGCGAATCAGTCTCTAACGTTTTATGGAATGCGACAGAAGCACAGGGGAGAGTGAAGGAACATGCTTTAAGCTTATCAATCAGAGTACCAGAGCATAACTGCTAAAGGACAATATGCACCGGCAGTCTAAAGTTAAACCGAATGCAGCCGTTTGAAGGAGGAAGATAAGAACTACTTCATTTCTGGGTGCGAGAAAGGAGACCATAATGCGGTAACACGCACCCTAGTTATCTCGTACGGCTGAGCGGCAGAACAAGCGCCGGGAGCAAGAGCCAGGAGAATCCCAAGGGAATTCCCCAACACTATCATTGTTTCGCAAGATAGCTGAACAATAGCTGGGCTCTTATTGAGATCCGTGACAGAGATGCTAGTCACAACAAGAATTGGTGGCATTCTCTTGAGAGATCCTTGGGGTTCCCCACGAAGGAATTTCCACGAATTCCCCAGGCTCTTGTTCCTAATGAAGGACAGACGCATACCGAGGCATTATCTTCCGATAATACCTTCTCCGCGGCTTGTCTTCGAGTTTATCTATTCCACCAGTGGTAGTCTCACGCAGCACGCTAGCTTCCAAGAAGCGATGACATACTGAAAGGTGAAGGTCGATGTTACTCAAAAATGCATATCCTAACGTTGGTTCTGAAGGCCCAAACTTTACTACATGCTTGGACTCGTCAAATCCATTCCCTGGCAACCTCGCAATACATCCAACTCACCTCAGAAGTTTATGTTCTGCACCTTCTCCGAAGTCACCCCAATATCCTCTGTTTCATAAAGTACGTTTAACATCAGAACCCATCTGAAGTGCCAACTTGTAAGCACTCTTCCAATTTTGGGGGGTGAAATAGACTCACATAATAAAGTCAGCCCCAGCACAAAATCCTCTACCGGCTCCTATTATAATTGCCAGTCCAGTTTCGCCGCCATAATTAGGCAAGGGGAGAAAAACAAACTATAAGCTTGGCTCAGCTTCGAACCAGTCCATTAGCATTTCAAGACCTTTTTCAAGTCCGAATGCATAGCGTTCCGAGCTCCAAGGTAATTAAGATAACATGTTCTTGAGGAAAGTCAACGAAAGTCAACGAGAAGGAAGCCAGATTTGGGGGGAGGGTGAGACTGAGCCACGAGCGGAAGAAGCAAATTCTCGCGTGGGGGCACTTCAAGTTGACCGCCATGGCTGTATTCTGACTAGGTCATCTATGAACATCTTCAAGCCTATTCCTGATTACTTGTGAAACGTTTTGTCCATTCCATTATGTTTCTAGCTCTGTATTCGAGCCAAGCCTCCCTTCCGGCCTCAGACTCGGAGGGTATGATGGATCTGCGAATTCTAAGGTGACTTCTCGAACTCTTTTACCTTGTACGAAATTCAAGGCTTCTTGAGGGGATGGGACAAATATCTGCCTACTTTACCATACGCCCTTTTCTTTGTGTGTTTAATTATTCATTGAGAAGCGGCTACTAAATTCAGTTTTCAGTGTTTTTGCTTGCCCTTCTCTCGTTCATAAACTTTGAAAATAAAGTTTATCGCTTGCTTGCTCAAAGTACTCACCTCACATTTCTATCGTGGTAACATCGTGCCTTAGCTTTAATTCGATGACTCTCGAGGTACTCTGCCCGCACTCTCGCACTCGGACTCGCCATTGCTGTGTTTGACTCCGATTCCACGGTCAGAATCCACTTGTTGTGATTGGATGAATGAAGAATTGGACCACTTTCATATCACTTGCCCAGCGCCAAGTCAGATTGCATCGCCCATCTCGGAGCACTACGTATCCTGGATTTCATAATCACTCATATCCAAAGCGACTCGAACCACTTCATTGTTTTATGGCTATCTTGACCTTTGAGTATAAAAACGGCAAGAAAATACGACTTGGTGCTTAACCATCCACTCAATGCCTTCGACACAACAGAACTTCATGCTCGCTTCTACTATTTTTATTCTGTGTTCGCAAGGGACAAAGGCCTCATCGACCGTTGGTTTTTACTTTCATGGCGCCCTAATTTCCTTTCTTATTGAATTGAAAGGATCCTGTCTTCGTGGACGTGCTTGCTGCAGAAACTCAGGATCCAGAGGCAGGGTAAGCTGTATCACTCTGAGTGTCGTATGCTCTTCTTAACCTTCCCTCACTCCAGTCGTAAACTACTTCATAGCATAAACCAAAAGGTCATCGCTCATGGTATCTTGTGCACCATTGGATACCTCTTCCTCCTTCCCTTCGGCGCGCTTCTTGGTCGCTACTTCCGGACGTTCACCGACAAGTGGTTCAAAGGACATATGGTGGTTCAATGGTTCATTGGTATGGAGTCCATTTAGTTACTTTACACGTAACATTCCTTATCCCTTTGTCAGCTGGGCCAGTAATTTTAGCAGGTTTTGCTCTGGGCATTGCCGCGGTGAAGCAAGGGAACACTCAGTCTCTGGATAATCATATGGTAAGAGCCACTCCGCTAGCTCTAAAATATTGTATCTGATTATTGCTACAGAAGCTAGGCATCGTTCTCTTTGCGTTGTACATCATGCAGCTCGTTGTCGGTTCCATTATCCATTGGGTCAAACCTCGAAACCCCAAAGGTCGCCCTCCTCAAAACTACTTCCACGCAGTATTCGGAATTTTGATCATCGCTCTTGCATTCTTCCAGGTTCGCATGGGCTATAAGGACGAGTGGACCAGGATACCAATGAATGTTGAACCCAAGGGTGCGAACACCGTTTGGATCGTTTGGATTGTAGTAAGACGCCAGTCCTTTTGTGATGAACACACGGCTCACCATACTGCCTAGCTTGTCCCGGTTGCATACGTTGGAGGACTTGCCTTCTTACCCAAACAATACCGACAGGAACGAGAAGCTCGGGAGTCTCAGGGGGCTCAAGACGAAACCAAGGAGGCAACAAGCTGAAGATTTTTTTGAGTACTTTATAAGACTCTAATACAGCGACATTGTATGCGAAATATATATAACGAATTCCAGCTTTTGCTATTTTAGCGAAACAGTACCCAAGAATTTGATGGCTATGGTGGTGACCCACTCATCCGCGATGTGGCTTCTCTTTTCCCAGCAAATAGGCAACGCCAGTACCATTACCGGACTCGGCTCGACAACCGCATAAAGATACCCTGCCTTCCCAACGTGGCAGGCTGTATTCTCGGATGAATGACAACACTCCTCTCCCAAGCCCGATTACCACGACCTGACACTTCAAAGTTTGCTTTTAACCTTACTTGCATGGGCCACGAGGAGTCCTTGCGTTGAATTGATTTTACCTAACCCCGAATAGGTATCTTTGGCCCGCCTCTGTTTGAGTTCATCCGTCTTGTCTGGGCTGTCTATCTTTTTCCGGGGCGATCCGCCGTCTTTAAACTTAGCCGTCCCTCTGGTCGACAAAGATTGATGAACAACGTTCCTGAAGTGGCACATCCCGGTTGACACAAAAACCCGCGTCCAGTCAATCTCTATCAGAAGTACTGGACAAAGTTAACATTGCTCACGTCATCGATTTTTTGTCTCAGTCCTGGAATGCCGCAGCCTGTCAGGATGTAGAACTCGCTCACGATGAGATCGGGACTAAAAACAAAAAGCCCATTGAAGAGTCCTTGTTAAGAAGCCGAAGTCATTAAAGAAAAGGGAAGTTTTCCACGATCTCCGGGTAGATTGGATTCCAAAGTCCGCTCAAAGCTTAGAGAAACAACGGGGGGGAAGGAATTTCATCTTCTCTCAACAGCTTCAACCTCGGGTCGTTGGGGATCTTCGTCTCCTTTTGGTCAAAATCAGGGACTTGAGTTGGAGAGAGAAGGAAGGACATGCTTTACTTTTGACATAAGCATAAGATAGCACAACCCCGAATCCCCTTCTCATCTCTCGTTCCTCGGTCGTCAGGCATACCAATTCAAAAAAATAAAACGTCAATGGGGAACAGCGAAAAAACCTAGACCATTCATTCGATCCCGGGGAACAGCTTCTTGGCCGGACGACAACAACAAAAATCCAGACTTAGAGCGCCGCCACTCAGTCAAACGCCGGGAGACATTTTTGACGTACTGCTGTTTCCACGCACAACAAACTCAATCGAAGGATGTCAACGACATGCGGTGCAATAAGACCCTGGATTGATTTCGGTCGCTTTGTTCAAGTTTGATGATTCTAATGGGCACGCACACGTTTGAGTTGAGTGGCCACTGTGCGACATAGAGCCGAATGGGGTAGACGCCGGAGAGGATGCAATGGACTTGAGATCAAGGGTTCATCGGGAACTGCCAGATAACGCTGAAGGAACAGGTCATTTATGTATGACGGTTGGTTTTCCCGAGGGTTGGAGCCTAGGGCGGAAGGGATGCAAGAGGCAAACAGGCTCACGAGGATGTGGAGACTGTCAGGCAAGATAAGTTTGGTTTCCAAGACCATGAGACTTGTATGCAGGTGCATTCAGGAACGCGAGAACGATAACCTGCAGAGAAGCATCATTTCAACATGATCTTGGGACGAGAGACACTTGTTCTCCGTGCATTCGAGACGCTCACATTTTTGCTCAACGAGTGAAATGCAATACAAAATATTCTGATTGAGAATGGTAATTCATAATTTTAACAAGTCAATATACACTTGAAGTCGAAAGCAAAAGGCAAATAACAATCAAAGAGAAGTGGTCGCGATAAAAAATGTGGTAGTAAGGGTGGGCAAATCTATAAGTCCATATGCGTCATAGAATCAGTTCATACAGGCATAATCGCATTATTACATTTTGTTTTCACTTCCTGGAGACATCCCGGGTGGACTTCGACTTCCTCTCATCGTTGCACTCGACTCCTTTGGGCTGCCACTTGCGGTTCTCGGACTCCCACTAGGCATGCCAGGACCAGAACTACTTGACGCAAGAGTTGTGATAGGAGGGAGGGCAACACTGCCAGAGGCAGTTGCTCCCGTAGGACGAGGATGAGGAGGGAGGACCATTGGAGGGGGACTAGTACTCGACTTCTGATGAGGGGGGGCTTGAGTTCGGAAGGGAATAGGAGACGGTCGCGTCGAAGGAACATGTTCACCAGATGCAGATCCGCCTGAGCTTGTCCGGCGAATGGGTTGTGCGTGTCCACCATCCATCCTCGATCTCTTCATCTCCCTTTCTCGGTCAGGCATTTCATCAGGACCACCACTTAGCTGACGTTTCATCACGTTTGGTGGCGATGTGCGACTAGAAGGGGGTCTATCGGCCCCAGAGCTCCCAGTAGGTGACGTTCGGCTGGCGGCCTCATGAGCAGTGGATGGAGGAGGCCTATATCCACCTCCACCTCCAGCAGCCATTCCAATCAAGGCATCCGCGACACCAGGTTCATCATAGTCCTCGTCGACGGTCCGAACGGGAGGGCGGGCGCCGCTGCTGCCGGTTGGGGAAGGCCGAGATCCAGAGCCGGAGCCACTGGAACTGGGCCCTCCAGGAGTCGGGACAGGCGACATGCGATATCCTGGGGAGGGTTTGGGAGTCTCACTTCTACCATCCTCCTTCTTCGTTCGTCCACCAGCGGCTGTACCTCTCTTCTTCTTCGCCTTCTGTTGCTCAGAACCACCAACGACGGAACCACCAGGGCCATACTCCTCCTTTGTACTCGCCTTCCTCTTCCTCGAGCCGTCCAACGTCGGATGAGGAGACTCAGAATCGCGTCTTAAAGGTGGAGGAACTTGATGCGAAGACGGGAGCCGCTGTTGCATTGGACGCGCACCATCGGGAGAGTGAGCTTGGTTGCGTTCGTCGAATTCGCGATCGAAACGCAGAGGGTCGTATCGGCCATGGAATCCTTGAGAACCATGAGAAGGTGGTGGAGGAGCGGGACCAGGTGAACGCTCGCGACCGCCAGCCCCACGAGGAAGAGGTACATATCCTCGACGTTCCGGAGGGTGACGTTGGGGATCGTCGACTCGTGGCGCAGGAGGACCAACAGGAGAATGAGCCCCTCCGTAGTGACCATGTTCTCTAGGAGAGGCGTATTCTGAGCTGTGACGAGGACGCCCTCGCTCACGCTCACGTTCACGGTTAAACCGATCACTCTCACGAGCGTCCGGTGGCGGCGGAGGATAAATACTAGGATTTCTTCTCTCCCAGCCAGGATCCTCGCGTGGACCTCCACGAGAAGAGGGAGGAGGCTCATGAGAATGAGCATGTGCGTGCGCAGACCTTGGAGAGGGCTGGTAAGGAGCCGGAGGTTCGCCTGGTCCCGCAGGACGACGAGAAGGAGGCGGAGGGTATACTGGGGAACGATTACGAGTGGAGCGAGGTGAGGTAGGCCCAGACGAAGGGCGAGAGAAGTATGCGTCAGGAGGTCCAGGTCGACCATTTTCTTGGGTGTGGTGAGGCGAGGGGTGATGCAAGAGCAAAGAGTTGCCGTTTTCGCGGCCCCTACCATTTGTGGGAGGATAATCGCGACCACCCGGACGTTCGACTTCCATTGGCGCTAGAGGGGCGTGACTGCCATGGGGTTGACGAGAGTCGTCGATGTTCACAGGAGGGGGGACACCACCTCGGAATGGACCAGGGGAATTTCGAGAGGATCCAGGGCGTGCCATCTCGTTTGGACCACTGCGCGAGCCAGGGCGGATGTGACGAGGAGCTGACGTTTGCGTGCCAGCTTGTGCGAGGAGATTTGGGCCATTCATGACCGGAGGGTTAACGGTAGAGGCATACGCAGTGGGATGAACGTCTTGGGGACCTGGCGGACCGGGTAAGGTTTGGCCTGTAGCCTGTGCTTGTCGCAGGAGTTGAAGACGTTGGGTGATCACGGTATTGTTCGGGTCAAGCTCGCTGGCTCTCGCGTAAGCGTCAATCGCATCTGAGATCTGGTTATTGCAGCTCTCGTATAGAGAGCCCAAGTCGAACCAGACCTCAGAGATATAGGGATTAATGCGGATAGCGCGCGAGTAGGCGTCCAGGGCGTCACGGAACTGGTTGATCTGGAAGTACAACACCCCGATCGAGCACCAGAACGTGGGGTTCCGGCCATCACGATATACAGCTTGCTGGTAGGCCTCGTAAGCCTTGTTGTATTTCTGCCCCGCCATATAGGCGCGGCCGAGGAGATACCACGACTGTGAATCGGAGGGGTCTAAACAATCCTAGTTAGCAGAATTCAAATGTAATTTAGTTGTAAAATATACCTGACTCCAAGCTCTTCGTCAAGTATTGGATAGCAAGTTCTTGATTCTGGAAGGTCGAACCCTCCTGGTGGTAGAGCCAACCAAGCTGTTGCCAGACTTTGGCGTGATTGGGGTTGTCGGCCGAGACGCGTTCATATGCGTCCTTCGCCTTCGTGTACTGAGGAATAGGGTGAGTTTCAAAACTTGGCGAATATAGAGTACAACAGTAAAGTTTACCTTCTTTTGCATTTCATACACATGACCGATCTGGAACCAGATGTCGGCATGTGCCAGAGGAGAGGGGGGGTTGCGTAGGATGCGCTGCAAGCAGCCGAGCGAGTCTTCGAACTTGCCCTGCTGCTTGTAGATGATGCCGAGGCGGAAGAGGATTTCGTTCGTCTTGTCGAAATCTGTGGGGCTGAATCAGGGACTGATGGATGGGCCGAAAAGGGAAGTCCGAATCACCTTGGTTCATTCTTAGAACCGACGAGAAGGCCTCCTCGGCAAGGTCCAGTGAACCGTAGCGGTCATACAAGATGCCGATTCCATACCAGAGCTTGAGATCCTCCTGTCGGAGATTTAGCCGATAGTCATCGACGAGGTGGCAGGCAGACATACCTTGGGGTTCGGAAGGAGATACAAGGCCTGCTGGTAAGCGGCATAAGCCTTTTGCAGGTCATCTTGCATGAGGTAGCAGTGCCCTAAGAGAAAGTCGATGTTAATATGTTGGCGGAAATGTCGGGGTTTACGGAATTATTTACCGAGTGCACTCCAAACCTCGCCATTGTCCTCTTGGACGTTGAGGACGCGCTGGAAGTACTCGATGGCCTATCGAGCGTTAGAGAAAGATAGGGAATAGGGTGACAAAGTCTTACCTTGCCGTAATTCTCTTTGATACGAGCAATGCCAGCGACCTTGGTGAGGCCAGCGAGGGAGTTGGGGTTGTGCCTGAGGACATTCTCGTACGCGCTGAGGGCATGTTCTAAATTTCCCATCTGCTCAGCGACGCTACCTGTAACAGAAAAAATAAATTGAGAATCAGAAAAATAAATGAAGAGTAAAATACTACGGACCGATGAGGAGCCAGGTTGCCTCGTTTGCACTCGTCAGCTTCTCGATGATAGTTTCGCGCGGTCTTGGGGCACTGGTTGAGGGGGCGGAGCCGTTTGTTGTGGGCGCCGAGCCATTGAGATGTGGCGCAATCTCCGGCTGGCGGGCATGTCTCGCGTGAGACATGGTGGGAGGAAAGAAGGATGGAAGGGATCGAAAAGAGAAAGACATCGGAACCGTCGGTGGGTTTGTATATAAGTCCGTGCGAATCCCAAAAAGGACCCGGACACCATCATTCATTCTCTCGCCATCAGGCTTCTTTCCCACAATTGTCAAATCAACGCAACTCCCTATCCCCTTTCGGCGCTCAGTATGTATATGTATAATGAGCCACGCGATCCACTCCTTCCAACTTCCTCCATTCATCCGGCCTTCAAGGCGATACAGTTTCTTTATTAGGGCCCATTTGCACATCTCCGCAGGCAAAAAGTTACTGTGAACTACCTTCAACCTTTTTCACTCGAACATTCTTTCTTGTCTGCCTTCCTATCAGAGTTTCCTGGCCTTCAAGCATTTTACCTCGGCGCGGTGCCTCACTCGCAACGTCACTTCCAGAGAACACGACCGCTGATCTCAGATTTTCCGCTGTTCTGGGCCCCATCACGAATGCCTGTCAGTCCGTTTAGTAATTATAGACAACTACTAAGAAGCACGCCTCCAATCGGGCATCGTGATCTGATGAAGCTTGCCTTTGTTGACGGTGACCAACTGCCATCGTCGGCACTCATCTTCCATCAACTCTCATGTGCTCTTCTCCCTTCTTTTCCACCTTGTCCGAATACCTTGGGACTTCCCAATCGGACTTTGCCACGAATCGTCATGTAACACAGACACACACAGCTCTAAGATCATTAAAACAAAAAAGCAATATCATCACATCCCTTGAACCTCTTTGTTTTGAAATCTCCTTGCATTCGCCCGCACCTGCAAGGAACGCAACAATGAAGCCTGGCCTCTGCCTGGTTCCGTCTATTTCGACCCTTGCCTACCTTTTCCGAATATGAACTCCGTTTCGAACCCCTGTGTAGCCTGCGTTGATACCCGAAGCCACCCGGCCCGCAAACGGCGTCAACCTTGCTCCCTTCATGCAAAAACAATCGAAAGACAGGACTCTGTGGCGGATGGGGGCTCAGGGTCAGTTGGTTGCAATTGTCCAGTTCGCTAACCTTCTTATTTTTTCTCACACAAGTTTAGTTAAAACTTAATGAAAATGCCACGGGCCAATGGACGCTAGTTAAGCTACTAATCCTCATTAAGTAAGTGAGCAAGGGAAAGATCTATCTAATTCAACGGGAGCCGAATTGGAAAAAAGGATGTCACTGGCGCTGGGTTAATCCCATTTCCATAACGCCGAATCTACGCCTAAGAGAGTAAGAAGCAAGTCCCTGGAAAGACCGAGACAAAGAGGGTTCTTGAAAGGAAGAAGAAATTCGCACTCGCAACCGATATATCCGGACTTAGATGGACGCGTACAAACAAACTTGTTGAATGGGAAAGCAAAATGGACCCAAGCGCCGGCAACCATCGACGTCCGATGACCAAGCCGCAGCCCATTGGAACAGGCAGCTGAGACAGCCTTAGACAAGGACCCTGTGGGAAAAAATAAACGGACACAACAACACAGCTTGCTTCCTACAGTCATCACCAATGACACGTACGAATGTTTTTTTCTCCATCCCTCTGTCTCAGCTCCGGAGGGCTGATGTGAATCTTGCAGGTGGCAATCAGAGAGAAAACGATCGTGCTCGTGCAGCAAAGAAAGCTGCCGCAAATGCCAAGAAACCCAAAGAGAGTGCGAATTCGTTAGCTCAAAGAAAAGAAAGGTGTGCCTCTGCTGTTTTTCCGTTCCTTTTTCCCGATCTCCTTGGTTTGGTAACATCAATCCCGCTCGGAAATTAGGGACGCTGATATTCTTCGTGAAAAGCAGAAGGTCTGTGTTTCTTCTTGCGTTCAGGGTTTTACCTTGTCTGATCACATCTCTTTATCATTAGAAAAAGGAGGCGGATAAGGCTGCTGCGGCATCGGCAAGTGGGAGTGGCGGGGGTAAATAACGACAAACCTATTCCCCCCCTTGCCTTCTAATTATTGTTTGTCTCCGGGACTGATTCGGGTCTATGGGTGTGTTTGCGTCCGCACAGCGGGAATGACTCAAGAATGGTTGCTGTCAGCTTGTGATACTTGTTTTATCTTTTGCTTGTCAAGCTTCGACACAGTTATAGATTTGTTTGATTTGTTTCGTTTTGGGCTTTCAACAGCGAGGATCTTCGACATAGTGGGAAGGAGAAATGCACCGACAACCGGTGATCCGATCACTTGCTTTCTTGACCACTACATAACCCGCCCACACATATCAGCCACAAAGTCAAAACCCCAGGCGGCGTCCAAAAAAAAAAAAAAGCAAACTCCGACAAGTTGACACACCAAGCCAGAAAGACAACACGACGACACTCCGATCCAAGATCATTCTAATTCTTCCCTGTAAGGAGAAACCAAAACACGAGGATCCTCCATTTCGCAATCTCAGGGAAAACCCATTTCTCAGGAGCTCCAACATTTCAAAAAGGTTGATTACAGGAGAAACATTGGGGAAAAGAACCAAAGGACAACAAATTAAGGGGGAGGGAGACCTTCTGGAAGCGCAGCATCTCAAGTGGATAACGACGTGTCCATAACTCCGGCACGGACATTCGCACAGGAAATAGAATTAGGAGGAATGACAGCGGTACCTGCGGACAGGAATGATACACGGCACAACCGTCCAAGTTAAGAACAAAGAGCACACGACGGCATCTCCCGCTACAATCGAGGACAGGGATGACACCGCTTGTTTGGCTAACCGAAGGTTCCCCAGAACTTGATGTAACGAGGTAGACATGCGAGAGGGTTGCGATTAAAAAACCTCATTTGTCATTACCCTAAAGAAGGAAGGAAGTGGATCTATCTGATCTTGAGAGAATCGCCTCCTTCTAACTTCCTTCGCCTCGTGGGTGACCGGTCGTCATCATCGCCATGTCGAGGTTTTGGCCATGCTGCAGCGGGAGTTGGAGAATTGATGTAACCACCAAAGTTCGGGGGCGGGTAAGGAAATTGAGGTGTTGGAGCGAGGGTAATTGGAGCGGGGGACGGCATGAGTCGGGAGCGATATAGTGAAAGAAGGCTGTTGATGAAGACCGTCAAGAACGCGAGGGAGGTCAGGGAAAAGAGCTAGTAGGTTAAGAGGTGATAATGAGTTAAGAGTAAAGGAGATTAAAGATAGAATACACCTACGAAGGTCTTCCAGGAGATGGATTCTACGAAACTGTTCACGATTTCACCTATCATCTCCGCCCCGACACGGGCACGACCGACAATGGTCGGGTCTCTGTTCATGCATGTTTCCCATTCAGCGCAGGGTTGAATCATATGTGGGACGCGATTATCTGCGCAGCCATTGTTTTTGAAAGACATGGCACACATGGCAATTGTTTGAACAATATCTAGAAGGATGCCTCATGAAGATAAAAAGAAAGGAGTTATAAAGCTATTTACCTAGGGAGTGTTCCGATATTCTGTGTTCGACATCACGTTGAACTGTTAGGATAGTTTGGACAAGGAGGTAAAGGAAGAGGAGAACCAGGGAGAGGTTAAAGAAGAACTGGAGGTATCTAGAACAATTATTCATAAATTTTGGTTGAGACCATAAAAAAGAGGCTTTACCCAAGAAGAACATACGGCACATCAGATTGAGGGGCTGGTGCAGAAGGCATATTTAACGTGTAGTGATGCGAAGTCGTAACGCTTTGTCTTGGGTCATAGTCATCGTCTTCTTCGCTGTCAGATGCAACATCTTCTCCAGATGAGCGAGCTGGATTATTTCTCCGTCGAGAGCGCGAGCGATGGCGCGCTTTATATATACGTTGCAAAGCACCAGTCGCAACAGCTCGCCGAGGTTGAGATGATTTGTCACTGGGCTTGACGGGGTCATTTTCAGCCATGTCAATGTCGGGAGTTGGAAATGCCTGAGCAGCTGAAATCCAGCAGGAGGTGTCCATGGGTGTGGAGTTGGCATTTGAGGAGCAGGAGTGTTGAAGATGAAGGGGATGTTTTGGTTGGTTCCAAATGTGCGTGCAGGTGTCGTGGCTCTAAAAGGCGCTGGCGGTTCAGATTCCTGTCGTTGGCCTAGAAAATAATAAAAGATGAGAAATAAATAAATAAAGAATAAAGAAGGTAAGACGTTTGCGAGCGTTCAGTTCCTCTTCTGTGAGCTGCCAGACTGGTTTTTCGTCATTCTCGCGAGATGTAAACTGAAAGTCCATGGGAGCTTCAGTGGAGCGGGGCATATTCCTCCGTCGTGGGGGAGTAAACATGGGAGATGAGATGGACAAGCAAAAAGATGGAGGTGAGAAGCAAGTCAGTCAAGTGTCACCTGACCGCTTGCTTTCCTTCCAGAGACCGCGATGTTCCACGCCCTGCGCACTGCCCGGCCACAACGAACACTTTTCCGCCGCCATTTTCATCCTCTTGCTCGCCCAGAATGGTCTCCACCGTCAGCTAGTCTTGTCCCTATGGTCATTGAACAAACTGTATGCACCACCCACAAAGTTCACCAACTTTTGGCTTGATTTATTAGGGACGTGGTGAACGGTCCTACGACATATTTTCGCGACTACTTAGAGAGCGGGTAATCATGCTCTATGGTCCAGTAATTTTCTGTTTTCTTACTTTGGCCACACCTCACAAATCTCAACCTCTAGATTCGTGACCATGATTCTGCGCTCATTGTCTCTCAACTTCTCTTTCTCGAAGCCGAGGAAACATCAAAACCAATTCATCTTTATATGTTGTCTTTTCTTTCATAATTACCTCCGAGTTATTAGGCATTGATTGGCCAATAGAAACTCCCCCGGAGGATCTGTTACAGCTGGGTAAGATCATCATAATCCTCGGTGAAATACTCCTTTGCTCAACTCTTGCCTTCTAGACTCGCTATATACGACACCGTCCGAGTTTTGCACATTAAACTTAGATTCAATCTGACTTGCTTTAGATGCAATATGTGTCCTCGCCAATCCATACTTACTGTATTGGTTCTGCCGCGAGTATGGGTTCTCTTCTTCTGGCAGCTGGCGAGAAGGGCAAACGTCACTGTCTTCCAAACGCCAGCATCATGATCCATCGTATGTACTTCTTGATTGCCCCTCAGCACATGGACTGAACCCTGTCCCAGAACCCTCTGGAGGAGCCTCGGGACAAGCCTCTGATATAGCCATCCATGCAAAAGAAATCCTTCGTATCCGCGAAAGATTAACGGAGATATATCAGTATGTCCTTCGTGCCCCTGCCCGGGCACTCGCAGGCTAACACGCTCAATAGAACCCATTGCGCCTTACCGAACGAGCTCCGCGAGAAAGGCTTGCAGAGATTCAGTGGGTCATCAGCTACTGCTAATCCCTCAATTTCATTGACTAGTTTACAGCGACCGCCTTGGAGAGAGATTACTTTATGACTGGTGCGTGAACGTATCTTTTTCATCATCGGACAATCCCGTGTTAACTACTCATTCCCAGCACAAGAAGCACTAGAATTCGGAATTGTCGATGGCATCCTGGAGAAGCCGGCCCATTGAACAGCAATCGTCTTCTTCCAGGTTTAACCCCTGCGGGTACAATATTCTTTAATACTTCTGTTACATGAACCTTACCTTCCTTCCTTCCATAGATTGTCCCTTGTGATTCTAAACCCCACCCA
>JAJTUO010000171.1:0-50012 GCA_021399455.1 Flagelloscypha sp. PMI_526
CAGGGAGGCATTCAAGGTCTTGTTATGAGCGTCGAGGAGAAGAACGTTATTTTGGAAGATGGGACCACAGTCGACTATGATATCTTGGTCCTGGCTACCGGTTCCAAGTGGACGGGTAAGTACGAATTTTCCTTGAAATGTTTTGACGTTAATATATGGAATGCAGGGCCCATACAATTTCCTTTTAGAAACGGCGATAAAGCTGTTCAATCCTACATCGAGAAGCAGAGCCAACATTGCATCTGCGAAGAGCGTCGTTATTGTGTGGTGGAGGAGCTGTGGGCATTGAGATGGCAGGAGAAATCAGACATTTCTATCCGGTAGGTTGCGTCGTGCGCAAGGTAGACTGACTGGGGTCTCACCTTCAATTAACAGAATACCAAGATCACGCTTGTCCATAGCGGCGAGGCGCCGTTGAACAAAGCATACCCTGACAAGTTTCGTCGAGCTGTGAAAAATCGCCTTGAACAGGGCAAAGTCAATGCTATTTACAACGACTACATCGATGACCTCCCGGAAGGTCCTGTGAAGGTAGTTAGAACTAGGAATGGTCAAGAATTGAAAGCTGACCTGGTAGTAAGCCAGCCACTTCCCTAATTCTGCTAAATTCGTCTGACTTTTGTTAAGCTCTCAGCTTGCGGTCCAACCCCGGATGTTTCAATCCTTAAAACATCTCCCTTCCTATCTAACACCACAACGTCAGAAAACACCGCCAGGATTTCTCCTACCTTTCAAGTTCAAGGTCATTCAAACATCTTCGCCATTGGAGATATCATCGACTGGCCAGAACAGAAGCAAATTAGCAAAACGCGCGGTCATAATTCCATAACCGAATACAACATTCTCACTCTTCTTCAAGGCAAGGACAAGGAGAGCATGAAGAAATATTCAGGCTCCAAAGAGATGATTGCCATTACCTTTGGACCGGATGGCGGGATATCTTATCTACCACTTCCATGCTGGGATGCAGTCTTTGGTGACTGGTTTACAAGGACGGTCAAGTCACGAGGATTGTCGGTGGGGATGGCAAGGCCAAACTGGGGGGCAAAGGTGTACTAAATAATCTAAATGGCGGCAAAAGTTGGAACGTTTAGAGGAATCTTGTGGTGGTTGGGACAAGGAAAGATGATTAGCGCCCCTGGCTCGCCTGTTTTGGACATGTAGTTTTCGTGTCGAAAGGCGAACGGTTCTGTGAAAGGACTCTGAACAATGTAGGAAAAAGTCGTTCATTACTGACTACGTACACAAACACCTCTATCAGGAGCCCTTGGTTTATTGATACTGAGTAGTATTTAGGACACTTCTTGAAGCAATGGTTCTCCGCTTCAAAGATATCAGTTTCTTACATCTTCTGAATCTTCAAGCCAGCCACCAATTGTATGGTGCATGACAGTATTCGACTTGCGATCAGCATATACGGCGACTTCTTGGAACAATCTGTATGCTCCAACTTAGCTCAACCCTACGGCATGACAAGCGTTGTGCAATGAAAACACGAGACGCGAATGACTCAGCGGGCGAATAACTTCATCCAATGCTTACTAAGATTACTAAGATAACTGGTACTTATTCAACTTATGAGATAAGTGTGTCAAACACAATGTGTAACAACTATCGGCACCAGCTGCAGCCTCGGCGCCCGAGCCTAAAGTCAAATATTGATGACTTGAGTGGGTCCAACGATCTGCAGGAATCAAATCCTTTTTAAGGCCATGTTTTTTAGCATAGAGCAGTAGCGTAAAATTAGCTAATAAACATTGAGCGGAAGAACAAAGCACCTAACAGAATTAAAACGGTTGACAAGGAAGCGCCCAAGTCTTGTGTTTAACATAAAGTCAATTAAAAGTTGAACAATGAACTCACTAGAAGGACGGAAGGCGCAAGTGGCTGACTCACCAGCAGCTGTAATGCCCGGGAAATCGGAGAATAGAAAGCTCAAGCCTACCGAGAGAGGACACATATCTATTATGCTTAAACAAATCATATAAACTTAGTTGAAATTGAGATTTGGAATGTTAAACAAAAATTTCATCGCAGCTTTTTTCCAGCGATGTCCAAGGAGAACAAGCAAACTGTCGTTATTATCGGCTCAGGGTCTGGAGGCATACTTGCACATAGTCTTGCGCCCAAACTTGACGCCTCAAAGCATGAACTAATCCTCATTTCACCTTTGGCATACTACATGCATCTTCCACCCACAATTCGGATGACCATCACGTCCGAGGGCAACTTAGACTCGACTGAGAAGGCTATGATCCCTTTCGATAACCTCTTCCCTCCCGGTTTTCCGGGGAAACACATTCAGGGTGTCGTTACGAGCGTCGAGGAGGAAGTCGTTGTTTTAGAAGATGGAACCACGATTGATTACGATATATTGGTGCTCGCTACTGGTTCCAAGTGGACGGGTAAGCCAACCTTCTTCTTTTGCTATGTTTTGACATTAACACACGGAATGCAGGACCTATACAATTCCCTTTTAAAGACGGCGATAAAGCTGTTCAATCTCATATCCAGGAGCAGAGAGCCAATATTGCGTCTGCGAAAAACGTCGTTATAGTGGGTGGAGGAGCTGTGGGTATTGAGATGGCAGGAGAAATCAGACATTTCTTTCCAGTAAGTTGCTTCATATACAAGGTAGAATGACTAGGGTCTCACCTTCAAGTAACAGACTACGAAAATCACGCTTGTCCATAGCGGCGAGGCGCCATTGAACCAAGCATACCCTAACAAGTTCCGTCGAGCTGTGAAACGTCGCCTTGAACAGGGCAAAGTCAATGTAATCTACAACGACTATGTTGACGATTATCCGGAAGGTCCTGTGAAGACGGTCAGAACTAGGAAGGGACAAGAGCTCAAAGCGGACCTCGTAGTGAGTTGGCTACACCTCTCTTCCATTTCTGCGAATTTTCTTTCATCTGAACTGGCCCGTTATATCAATAGCTCTCAGCTCGTGGCCCAACTCCAGATGTTTCACTTCTTCAAACGTCCACGCTCCTCTCCAACGTTGTAACATCAGAACAAACAGTTCGAATTTCCCCTACCTTTCAAGTCCAAGGTCATGAAAACATCTTCGCCATTGGAGATATTATAGACTGGCCAGAGCAAAAACAGATGGGAAAAACCACTGCTCATGCTGCCGTGATTGAGCATAACATCCTTGCTCTTCTTCAAGGCAAAGGCAAGAATAATTTGAAGAAATATCCAGGGTCCAAAGAGATGATTGCCATAACCTTCGGTCCTGACGGTGGGATAACGTATCTGGGGCTCCCATATTGGGATGTTGTCCTTGGTGACTGGTTTACAAGGACAGTCAAGTCAAGAGGGTTGACCTTGGGGATGACACGACCATTGTGGGGTGCGAAGGTCTATTGAGTGATCTTAATAGTAGGAATAGGCTTTAAATTATTGCTACTTCACGGCTAGAAATGAATCAAATAGCTCCATACAGTTTTGGAAACATGATATCGACCGAGCTTGAGCTGGCTTAGCTCAAAGTGGCAGGAATGACAAACCAGAGTAGAAGAAAGGCACAAGGAAGGCACAAGAGGAAGTCGTCCAAGTCAGGTGTCTGGCTGGAAGACGAAGCAGCACCGAAGAGATGATGGAAGACAAAGGCAAGGCGTCTTGACCAATTCCGACAAAAAAAAAATCTACCACCGTACCTAAGAAATGTCCTAAAAAAAAAATTAGGGTATATATGAATAAGAGAGCAGATAGCAACGATAGCATTAGTCGATCATGGTAAATAAAGTTAAAGCAAAATAATTACACCTCTTCGCCATTTAGCGTTGTCCCTAGCACACCTCGATCCAAACTTTCTCTCCATAAATCATTCCCTTCAATAGATATATCCGTTTTAGTTACTTTCCTCTGAATAATCAAAGGGGGTACTGTTGTGAAAGCTTTTATCCGTTTTTGCCATACTAGCCATTCAAATGCTTCGTCCACTGCTCTACCGTAGGCGTATTGGTCGTGTCGAAGATGGGTCAGGACTTTAAGTGCGCCGGCAGGACTCAATGCGTAAGCATGTAGACATCTGGGCATATGCGAAGGATGAAGTTGGTTTTTCGAAGGTCGGATATATTCTCCGACTAGTGCAGGGAAGTGAGTCTCTTCAGACCAGCAGTAGCCTACGGAGTAAGGAATGAGCCTCGTGAATCGGGACTAGAGGAAAGTGGACGAACCAAGAAAGAGGATATCCCAATTAAATGGTAGAAGAGGAAGAATGACTTCCATCCTCTTCTCAATATCAGACTCAATGTCAACATCATCCTCCAGCACCAAAGAAACATGAGTCTGAGTCTTGTTAGGCCACTGGCTCACATCGATTTTCAGTCGTGCATTCTCATCCACAATTCGCCTTACGGCGGACATATGCGAATGATAAGTCGCCACACGTTGAGGAGTGAGATACCTCCATTGGATCTCTCCTTCCTTGTATTTCTGCACCCTAAAGTCGTCAAAAGTGCACATCAGGGGATTTAATATGTCCGATGTATGTGCTGGGTCGTCCGGCCAGAGTTCTGCTCCGGCCAGAGGTAGATCCCTCGCATAAAGAGGTACGGGGGATGTATAGTTGCTCCATGAGTCGCTGGGCCATGAAAATGGTAAACGAACCCATTCGTCCGGACTATCGTTCATTTCCGCACGTTGAGCTTGGACTTTTCGCATAAAGTTGCCAACTCTTGGGTCGTCCGAGTAGGTTCCATTGTGGTAATGCCAGTTTGGCATTTCGAGGTTGGTCATAAGTTTGTCAATGTCCACCTTCCTGTCATCACGGTGTGCGAGAGAAATGACAAATGTTCGGTAAATGAATCCAAATCCTAATGGATCAGAAATTGTGGAGAGGGAGGAGGAGGAGGATTTCCACGGGAGAGAGAAACGATTGAGAGAGAGTTGGTAAGGACCGTCTTCGTGGGAGTATATTCCGAAAGTAGTGACGAGCGCAATAAAGCAGAACCCAGCTAGCAGTATTAGTTGTCGTTGTATTCGAGCCATCCCATGTAGAGGCTGGGAGTGGAAAGTGGGGTGGGGGGGGAATGGAGGAGGTGGTAGTAGAGGGGAAACCGATCACTGCAGCTGGCATCAGATTCTGTCGAATACTTCGTGTCGCTCCAATTCTCGGGGATATTTTAATGACATGCAAGACTGAAAAACTTAGACGCGTACACTCAAAAGAAATCAACAGATGTAAAGTACAAATGTTCATGTGTTTCAATAATATTACAATAGTGTATCAGTGCTTTTGTAGCTGTCCGTCTTCCATCATCATTCCTTTTCCTCTTACCGTCATGACCGTTCAACGGAATTCCACCTACTTTGGCACATTCGTATGTTTTCCCTCGGTGCACATCCCAGGCCGGTTTCCTTTTGCTTGCCCTTCTGTCGTCTCAGTGCTTCCTGCTTCCGTCCACTTCTGCTATGGTTTTGAATTCAGTTCGAAATGATCAAATACATTCCTCCATCATCAGTGCAATTTGCCTCCCAATGCCGACAACCTGCCAAACAACGATGCGGCTTGACCTGCGCGGAACAACGCTTGAGGTCAACAATTCAAGAATTCGTGCTTATCGAGCTCAAGATCAATTGAAACGCGCTGTTCTTCGTGAGAATTCAGTTGAACCACTTACGACATGCAGCAGCGGCACCGCCAACGCCAACGCGCAAAGTCCTTACACGTCTCGCAAATAGACAGGACCAACTTTTGGTCGAACATCCCGAATCTACGTGTACCTGTCTATACGGCAACCTGGACTAGGTCACCTGCGCTGACACTGACAAGTCGATCCTATCACTGACTTTCTACTAACAAACGGCGCTTGACAATCCCCTCCACTGGATGATATTGTATGTGATGATTAACCCGAAACCAAGAGGACTTGCCATCTCCTTTGATGAAAAACTTGGCTGGCAAACGTTTGGCTCTTTTCTGACTTCTCTAAATGGTGGCGAATATGAGCTCCATGTCCTTTTTTTTTTTACCTATATGAAGGATCCCCCCCTCTCTCTGACGGCATAGGTTTCGTAGCGTATCGGCTGGGATCCGCCAAATATCCTGGCCAGAATGTTTCTGTTGAAGCAAGGTGGATGGAGAGACTCTCAAGGAGATCACAATGGTATGTCAATCATATTTTTTTCGAATATCTAACAATAAGCATTTGAAAAGCGCATTGATTTATGGACAAAATACAACGATAGTAAGTGCACCAACACTAAACTAGCGAGAATATGACAAGCTCTCATAATCCTTGAACGATGCTACATCCATGTCATGATCATGGTCTTTCCTATGAACGGGTTCATACGAGTCAAAACCTGAACGAATGCCGCTTCTCCTAATAGTTCTTGATTTTGAATACCCACAATACCTTCCCACGATATTGAGAATCACCAACGCGAGGATACTAGCTAGGTTCGCAATAACGAGTCCAACTATAATGGGAGCCCATGTGTTAACGATGTTGCTCCCATTCAAAGAAGAAGAGGTGAATGTGTCGACAACTGCGTCCCCCGCTCCAGAAAGGTCAGAGGAAGGCTGCGTAGTCTCACTAGTATCGAGAGACAGCGCATCGCTCGTATCGGGAGGCGAAGCTTCATTGATATCAGAGGTGGAAGGGTCACTGGTATCGGGGGGCTGAGTTTCACTGGTGTCGGAAGGCGAGGCTCCATTTGTATCAGAAGTCAAAGGGTCGCTGGTGTCGGAAGGTTGGGCTTCACTATTCTCAGAAGGTGAAGCTTCACTAGTGTCAGAAGGTGAAGCTTCACTGGTGTCAGAAGGTGAAGCTTCACTGGTGTCAGAAGTCGAAGGGTCACTGGTATCGGAAGGCTGAGCTCCACTGTTGTCAGAAGGTGAAGTTGCACTGGTGTCAGGAGTCGAAGGGTCGTTGGTATTGGAAGGTTGAGCTTCACTATTGTCAGAAGGTGAAGCTTCACTAGCGTCAGAAGTCGAAGGGTCACTGATATCGGAAGGCTGAGCTTCACTTTTGTCAGAAGGTGAAGTTGCACTGGTGTCAGCAGTCGAAGCTTCACTAGAGTTTGGAGGCAGCGCATTGCTGGTATCGGAAGGCGAAGTTTCATTGGTATCAGAAGCCGAAGGGGCACTAGTATTGGGAGATTGTGTTTCACTACTGCCGGAGGGCAAAACATCACTGGTATCAGAATTCGAAGGATTACCAGTATCTGAGGGTTGAGTTTCACTGGCGTCGGAAGGCGAGGCTCCATTTGTATCAGAAGTCGAAGGGTCGCTGGTGTCGGAAGGTTGAGCTTCACTATTGTCAGAAGGTGAAGCTGCACTGGTGTCAGAAGTCAAAACTTCGCTTGTATCGGAAGGCGAAGCTTCATTGGTATCAGAAGTTGAAGGATCACTAGTATTGGGGGATTGAGTTTCACTAGTGCCGGAAGGCGAAACTTCACTGGTATCAGAAGTCGAAGGATTACTGGTATCTGGAGGTTGAGCTTCACTTGTGTCAGAAGGCAAAACTTCACCAGTGTCCGAAGTCGAAGCGTTACTGGTGTCGGAAGGCTGAGTCCCACTAGTATCAGAAGGCGAAGCTTCATTGGTATCAGATGTCGAAGGATTACCGGTATCCGAAGGTTGAGCTTCACTGTTGTTAGAGGTCGAAGTGTCACTGGTATCGTGAGGTCGAGCTTCACCAGTGTCAGAAGGTGAAACTTCGTTTGTGTTAGAAGTTGACGGATCACTGGTGTCTGGAGGTTGAGTTTCACTAGTGTCGGAAGGCGAAACTTCGTTGGTGTTGGAGCTCGAAGGACCACTGGTGTCAGAAGGTTGAGCTTCACTGGTGTCAGACGGCGAAGATTCACTGGTGTCAGAAGTCAAAGTGTTACTGGTATCGGGAGGTTGAGCTTCACTAGAGTCGGAAGGCGAGACTCCGTTCGTGTCAGAAGCCGAAGGGTTACTGTTGTCGAGGGGTTGAGCTTCACCGGTATCAGGAGACTGAGCTTCACGGCTGAGTGGTGGTGGAATGACCCTGTGCCAATCGGGACTGTCACGGAAAGGAATAACGACAAAAGTTGGGGTTCCGTCGTCATTTGGAATTAGATTATCGATATCTGGAGTCGGAATCTGCACAACATAAAATAATTAGTTAGCCCGAGGCTCCATAGGGATAAAAAGATGTCCAGACAACTCACCGGACTACCAGCGACAAGGGAAAATATTGAAGCAGCAATAGCAATGTTAGCAATAAAAGAGAGGAAATGCATATTGGAGCTAGTGCTTGAATGAGTGTGGGCCAAACAGGTTTGAAAACCTCTCTTGTTCGTACCTATTGTTTATATTCTCTCTCCTACGACACTGAGCAGACTGGTTCAGGATCGAGCTTTGTTGTCACAAAATCATCCAGCCCGCAGTTGAGTCGCTTCAGAGAGACGGCAACTCCAGGCCGCCGGCGGACATAGACCCCGTAAAACCATATTCAGGTACGTACAACAAGACAGTGAACTTGTTTTTAGAAACCGCTCGAAGTCACTCTCAACTGCTCTAACTTTTTTAACACTTCTCCAATTGTCCTATCCAGTTCACCAGCAATGGAACTCTGTTTCTGCGCAGAAAGCTTTGTGAAAGTTTCACACAGATCACCATCCACAACCGCTTTCACAGGAACGTAATACCCTCGCCAACTCAGTTGGTCTCTGCCAACCAAACTACTCTGCTCGGTTCGCAAATGCTGCTCGAGCGTAGAGATGAAGTCTACATCTTCCTTCGAGGCAAATGGAACGAGAATCCCAATGGTGCCGTGTAAGCAGGTGTACAAAATAACGTCCCTGCCACCTGCAACCATTGCAACTTTGTGAACGGAAGTAACGAGATCACCAACGTGGAAGTGGGCGAGCATCTTCGTCTTGTGTGGGGCACCCATATACTGGTTCTTCTCGTGAAGAATACCAGCTCCAGTAGGATCATCATCGACCTGGTCTGAGATCTTCGAGTCCAGTCTGTTGACAAAGATATTCCCGAAACGATCTCCACCGACAACGGTGTTGTAATCTAGCATTGTGTGGGCTGATATCCAACGAGGCTGATTGTCGTCGGCGAACACAAGAAGCCTGTTTTCAGCGCTTTTGTATGTTGCGAACATGATAGACTCTTGCATGTCGCCAATGACGATACGAGAGCCCTGAGTCGTGAGTGAGATGATAGCTGATGCTACCTAATAAAATAATCAAAACTCGGAAGGTAAGGAAAAAAGAAGAAGGTACCTTGCTTTCGACTTTTCGTAGGAGCTTTTTCTTCCCGATGTCGTATATTGACAACGCCTTCCCAATACCGGCGGCAAGTCTTCCTTGGAATGCTAGGAGCGACGTTGGCACATCTGTTATCTCAGTCTAAAACAACGGTCAAAAATTTGTCAGAAAAGGACATGAAACAAAGTACCTTGTGTAAAAGCTCTAAACCAGCTCCATCCTGGGTAAATTTATATGTTCTTAGATACCCACTCCTTGTCGTTCTTGGGGATACATGGGTATCTGCAGCTGTACCCACAACTAGATGGAACTCATTATTGCGAGCAGCGAATGGTACAATGGCAACTGAGAAAGCAGCTTCGTTGTTGTCCAGGGAAATTGTATTGAGAGTTTTAGCCTAGTGTAAGATGGTCAGTATAGGAAGAACATGAAGCCAGAAAAAAGCTAACCTCAATAGGATCAATAATACGAATAAGAGAACCCCAAGTCCCATCTGGGGCGGCAGGTCTTCCAAACTGTTCAGCAGGGAGGTTCAAGACGTCCTCGTCAATCCTCTCACCCTTTCGACGCTAAAGACAACAAATAAAGAAGAGAACTACACAGATAGGAGAATTGACGAACCAGTGCATCAACTTTGGCCGCAACCACCTCATCTGAATATACTCGATTGTCGCCTTCAATTACATAGAAGTAATTATTCTCGGGATGTGGCACAAACTTGCGAGGAGTGTACGATAGAGGAATAGAATCCTGCTTGAGCGGAATACCGAGCTTGTTGACCTGAAAGATTCTTTGAATTTGGTTAGTTCGCATTCAACAAAAGTACGCAGCAAGCGGATTTCAGTAGGATCAATTGGTAAATAAAAAATGTTTCGGCATGTCTTTCCGACAATACGGTCCCTTTGGTTCATCTTGAAAAGGAAAGGACAAGCGAACACTAACCTCAAAACACTCCCTGTAATACCAATCAAGCCCTCAGGACTCAACTCGGCAGAAAAACTCCAAGCATAATCCAGTGTATCGTATATAAGAGGACTGAAGTGAACCATGTTCTGGTATGTGTAATTGAGCCACGTCCTAGAGGACAGAGCAAGCATAGCTGGATTGCCTTGGATCATGACACGCAGTAGTTTGATTGGTTTTGTCCCCAAGAATCTGAGATGAAAAAAAATAAGAGAACTGAATTCATCGAAAAAAGGATTTGGAACAAACCGTGTCCGAGTATCAGTGAGCTGGCCGGTCATAGGATCCAAGACTGTTCGCAGGAGGACACCATTCTGCAGACCAATGTTGACGAACATGGTCGGTTGGGACTTGTTGATTCCAGCATCCAGCATGTCAGCTATACAAATGGCAGATGGAGGTGCAGTCAGCGCTTGCAAGCTGATCACTTCCAAGGTACTCTCCGGATCCAAAGAAATGATTCGAACGGTTTGGTCTTCGCAACCTACAGCCTAAGCAGAATCATTAATCAACAAAAAAACGAGCAACGGCAAAGGCGGAAAAAAAAAGCTCACCAAATAAGGTGTCCGCATTCGACCTTCCGGCACCTCTCCAACGCTCATCGCAAGGACTGTACTTCCCATCGCTTTCCGATCCTGATACTCATTGAGTTGGCCGTCGAGATCTAACTCAAAATACACCAACTCCGCTGAGCTCAAAGCTACAACAACCTGACGTTTGTTCGTGGTGGCATTTACAATCGATAAGCCTGCAGGAACCTTCCATTCGTTTACCCGTCGGTCTGAGAGAACGTGTCGAATGCCACCGGGGTGCACCTGGAGTAGTGCGTCGGCACCAATTTGCTGTACTGCTAAGGTAGGTGCAGATGAAAGGAATCCGGTGTCTTGAACCTCCTCGATAGTCTCGCCAATTGAAAGGACCAAAGTGCCATTGACGAAGGAGAGAATGATGTAGGAATCATAAGGATCTAGAAAATTATTGTTATTTTTACAATTTGAGATGAAATTAAAAAAATGTTGACCTTCTTCTGTCCGTTTAGTCGTCCATACAGCATTAGGAATTCCAGGAAGATCTGAGCTAACAGACTCTTCCACTTCCATGCCATGACGCAAAATCCGGAGTGAACTGCGCGCACCACGACCACAAGCGGTGAAAATTTGAGGAGCATCTGACCTGGGAAGAATGTTCAAAACTTTGGAATCAATAATAGGTGCCAAAGATTCAAGCTCATCCGCAAGCGCAAGATTGTCAAGCGGATGAGGACGGAAAAAGACGTGAGGGAGCGGAGAGAATGGGTCAGCCATGCCGTTGCCGGAATACGACGCAGAAGACCATTCTGGTTCGTCGTCGTCATCACCCAACTTCTGGAATTGGTAGAGATAACTGTTGGAGTAGTTAAGTAAAAATCATTGGAGGAACGAGATGTGCTCAACTGATTGCCAAACTCAGACGCAACAAAGAGAAAACCAGATTTTAGAATGCATAGACTGGAGGCAACAGGGACAGTATCAAAATACTTGATTTTTAAAGCCTGGACTTCTTCATTTTCGTGTTCAATTGTGACCTTGTACAAATCACCGTCTTCGCTCTGGAGGAGGAAGAAGAATGCGCCCTACACAGATCTTAGTTTACGCACAAACGCATATATGTAAAACTAAAAATGCTTACCTTCATTTTGTGCATAACGGCAGCCGTGATAATGAGACCACGATCCGAATCTCCCATTGGATGTTTCCGTCGCGGGATTGGGACTCGATGTTGAGGGGAGTCCATATGCCGGTAGATAATATGGTCCTCGCAGCAAATGAGCACGCCAGAAGGTCCGTCAAAACGTTCCGACGTTGCGACTTGACCTCCAGGAACCTGAACCAAGAGGTTTGCTCGTTTGTCCGTCGGCTCACTCCATTTTCTGACTACGTGATTTAGTCCAAGATCCAATTCGTAATAAGTCAACATCTAGGAATGGCTTGTGAGTGTGATGACTTGAAAAAAATATAAGAATACACGCACCTTCTCTGTCTGAGCAAAAGCTTCACCAGTGGGATCCTGATCTGATTCCGTATAATCTACTTCAAGAGCGGCAAACATGGGGTTTTCGAAACCGACGTCAAGTCCAACAATATGATGAATAATGGCATTGGCTTTGTGAGCCTCGAGTGGAGAGGAGATGGTAAGGTTGGCAGAAGCATCACGGTTCAAAACATAAACCAATTTCGATTTTTCCATCGCAGAAATCATGACTGAACGACCTTTGGGGTCAACAGCCAAATACTGGCCTGGCACAATTCGTCTCGCGCCAGACTTGCCAAAAGTCTCTTGATGTACTTTGACAAACGATGAGGTTTTTGGATCATAGTCGAGAATAACAATGCGCCCGGAGTCTGAGCCTAGGATTGCATAGTCTGCAAGAAAAAGGCGCATTGTTGAGTCAGTTGGAGAAAAAGACGTACAACAGCGACTTGCTCACCCTTTGTTCCTCCTGTAAGACGAAACACTGCAAGTGTTCTTATTGACCCAAATACGTCGGAAGAGATGACAGTAGTGACCTTTCCAGTCTGAGGGTCGGGACGAAGCAGCTCGAGACGCGTGCCATGGGAAATGATAATTTCCTGCTGTCGAGCACCAGAAAAGTTGCCTACAATGGCTTGTAGAGCAGCCGTAGGAGGCTGAAGCGTGATGTTGTATAAATGCATGAGAAATGTGGGTCGCTGGCCACTCAAGACCACGACGATGGATGGATTTTTGGTCGTTTGGAACCAACCTGTGGAAAAGCTTCCGAGACTCAAGCGCCGACAGACTTAATTGACTCAAGACAAAGTTTGCTTGCTCAGCTCTAAATAATACATTCATTAAAATAAGATATAAAAACACACATAGTCCGAAGTAATATAAATAATCTAGAGATCACTCTTTGAGACGGTCTTTCGTAGGAATAACAACATTCGCCTCTCGAATCGCCTGCTCTGCCCCATCCCACGCCTTTCTCCTCCCTGGAAACAATCTCCAAACAAAGGGCGTATCTACACCGCTCATTATTAGCCCTTTCAGTCCCCAGAAGTTCCACCACTTCAAATTCTTCGCGATACCAGAACCAATTGCCTCGTCCAAGAAAGCGTAGAGTCCCCGGGTTGGTACACTGGCATACAGTTGCGGACCACCCTTTAAGCGATCGTCGAACCACTTGTTCTTCATCTGTGTATCCCTCATGATAATCTCGTGCGATGGGAGTGTGTATTGACCAGAGAAAACCTGCCCAATAGCCATCGAGACAACGTCGAACATAGGGAAGGCCGACGCCTTGCCAGAAAGATGTCCAACATAGGCAAGAGAAGTGGGATACTTTGTATCGAAGATGTTCCAGTACAAGTCCGTTGGCTGGGGCATAGGAGTTCGAGGGTAAGGCAGGTTGGCATAGTACTCTTCATTTGACGCTGCAGATCGGTTAGGTGGGTGGGATGAAATGAGGTCGTAAGTAGGGCGATATCCAGAACCATATATGATAGCGTCTACATCCTCAAGAGTCCAGGTCTTGGAAGGATCGTCCTTCGACTTGATCTCCAATGAGCGTGGCCCGGTGAATTGTAAGACTGCCCCAATAGGCACGACATCGCCCTTCCTGAGCATGGGTTCCAGGACATCCGAGACTGTTGCGCCCCAGCGTAATGGCGATAACGCTGGAGTCAGTTTCCACTTGGGATCCAGCGGTAACAATTTCCATTGAGCAAGACGAAGCGTCCAGCTATTCAAGGTATAATCTTGAATATTGGGGAAAAGTTCCTCCACGTAGCTAATGATACGAAAGTTGCGCATAGTGCGGAGGTGGTCTTGAGGAAGTCCGCGCTTGGTGTCTCTTGGAACGACAAGAAAGCCATGTCGATGAGAAATATACACCTGGGATGCGCATCCTACCAGGTCGCATGCGGTATCTGTAGCTGTGGGGCCGAACCCAATTACAACCACCTTCTTGCCTCGGAAAACCTCTCGGCTAGAAGGCAATGTAAATTTTAAAAAAGGTGTCAAAACGTGAATAAATTGTTCACTCACTCTTTGTAAGCCTGTGAATGCATCTGCACACCCTCGAATTTCTCGCTCCCTTTGATCTTTGGAGTAACTGGCCGTCGATAATGCCCAGTGGCAATGACAACCTTCTCTGCTAAGACCGTACCTTGCTCGTCACCTCGCTTCCATTTCACCTCCCATTTCTCTTCAGCTCTCCGAACATCTATCACTTCCACACCAGGAAAGATGTAAGGCTTTAGGTCGAATTTGTCGGCATAGCTATCAAGATAATTCTCAATGTCTTCTCTGGAGGGGTAATTGGGTACATCCTTGGGGAAAGGATAATCCGTAAAGCAAGAGACCTGCTTCGACAAGTTGGCTTGAGTTGAATGGATAACACTCGTCTTTGTCGGGTCGGTAGTGAGACGCCATACTCCTCCGAAACCAACGCGTTCATCAAGAGCGATTGCAGAGAGGCCAACTTCGCGAAGGTTTTTCAAAGCTGTGAGTCCTGCAGCGCCTGCCAAGGAGAGGAGGTTAAAGAAAGTTAGCCGGAGTGTTTTGAGGAGGAGTTGAATGGGGAAATGATGGCACACCTGCGCCAACCACGAGGCCTTGAATAGTAGAAGGAATTATGCGAGACATATTCACTCAGATAAAAGGAAACAGGGCCAGTAGGATATTGTACAATGATTGCCAGGGGGTATGGAAGGAGGAGGCAAAGATAACCAGGCGTATTTATATGGGGTACGGGATCCAAACGACTGCCCGTATGTGACCGTGTATACAGTATGACGATCCTAGCAATATGAAAAAAGACATGGAAGCAGGACTGTGGCAAGAGCCGAGCTTGAGCGTAAGCCTTCCTCTGTCAAGTGATTCCCGTTACCTCTGATTTTGATTTTGTTCTTGGAACTCTTCATTTTCTTCGGCATTGCTAGCTTCGTGTCTTTCTCACCAATGGCTGATTTCCTTCAAGTGTCTTACAAAGCTGCTCTTTTCAATCTTATAACAACCAGCAAATGACAAACTCAACGAATTCCCTGACCGGATGTGTGCAAACAGTAGACGAATTCCAATACCCACAGTTACACGATGTTCCTTGTTCTATATAAATGCTACGAGCGTTAAATGTCGGTTATCTAATTTGGCAAATCAACCAGCTTGTAGAACAGAGAGCTAATGTCCTAGGTTTTAGTGACGATAACCTTCGCGCTACAATAGTTGAGGCAAACATGTACCACCCGTAGGACAGTTCACGGATGTACATAATGCAACAATAAGGATTTAGAGTTTCAGATAGTTTTTCATGTTCAATGGGATATCAGCTGAACATGAGAGTCAAAAAGAACACGACATGTCACATTTTGTCACAGAATCAACTGCCCTTGCCTCTACCTGCCACCACGGTCACCATGGACGTCGACTCTGACCCCGCTTCCCCCGAGCTCATGCGCCTCTTTTATAGTCGCATCTACCCATTCCGACCCATATTCACTTGGCTACAGCGCGCCTACACCCCTGGCCGCAATGCTACCAATCGCGAGTTTGCTTTTACGCTCAAAAACGACGTGTACCTTCGATATCAGTCTTTCCAAGATGCTGAAGAATTCAAAAAGAAAGTATGCCATTACAATCCTACGCGTTTCGAAATTGGTCCCATCTACGATGCTCGAGTAAGTGACCTTGTTTGCCTGATCTAGGTTTTCTTCCACTGACGCGTTTTGTTTTCTAGCCGAAAGATAAGAAAACACTTGGAAATCGGCCGCTTCGTGCCACAGAACGCGAACTCGTATTTGATATCGATATGACAGACTACGATCCCATTCGTACCTGCTGCTCTGGCGCCGACATCTGCAAGCGATGTTGGGCCTACATTTCCGCCGCAGTCAAAGTTCTCGACAGCGCCATCCGAGAAGAGTTTGGCTACCAACACCTTCTATGGGTCTACTCCGGTCGTCGAGGTATCCATTTGTGGGTATCAGACCAAGAAGCCTTTACTTTATCGGACCAAGAACGAAAGACGATGGTGGGATACTTGCACGTGGTTTCCAGTGGAGATTCCGACAAGCAAGTTCACGTGCGGTTAGCGAACGCAAAGGGACCTCCAGCTCCCTTATGTCCGTCTCTACGATCTGCGGTCAATAAACTCAATCCGTTATTCTACCGTATTGTTCTGCAGGACCAAGACTGCTTCGCGTCAGAAGAGGGATACAATAAACTTCTCAAACTCATTCCGGACCGTAAAGTCGTGGAATCTTTGACGGAGAAATGGACACCTACTGATGGTAAAACCTCTGAGGATCGGTGGGACGATTTTAGGAAGGAAATTAAGAAATATGCTGAAGATTCTATAAACATGGTTTGTCTTCTCCCATCCTTCACTCCTTAATTAGTGAATATTCCCTAACTTGTCACCAGAAAATTCTTCAATGCGCTATGGAGGATATCGTACTACAGTACACTTATCCTCGTCTTGACGCAGAAGTATCCAAACACCGGAACCATTTACTCAAAGCACCATTTTGTGTCCACCCCAAGACTGGACGCGTCTGCGTACCTGTAGACCCAGATAGAGTGGAATCTTTTGACCCCGCTGCTGTTCCTACTCTCGCGCAGCTGGTAGAACAGCTTGATGCTACCCCTACAACTTCTGGTACGCTCATATCACCCCAAAATTCTTTTTTTTCATCATGCTTAATTGCTCTTAGACTGGGATAAAACGTCATTAAAACCATTCGTCGAGATGTTGACGAGGCATAACACGGCTTTGTTGGCTGAGACGATGAGGGCGAAGAAGGAAGAGAAGACTGAAACGATGGGTCTGTGTTTTGTCTCAGCCTTTCAACATCTCAATTGACCAAAATATCTAGATTGGTAACACCTTATTTTCTTCAGACTATATGGTACCCTTCCTGCCCTCCGTTGAGGATACCTTGTATACATGTTGTTGCGACTGTGTAATGGCTGAGTCACTGTTAGAGCGGCTGGAAGCACAAATGACCGCCAGAAAGTCATTTACGCGATACCAAAGGAGCAACAGATACGAGAGCATCTTCAGCATTACAGCTCGCAGAAATACATGGATTTAGTTGTCTTTGAAGGCAGCATGCTCTTTTAACGAGCCGTATATAACTCAGAGAACAGCCGATATGATTTAGGACGGGGTCGAAAGATCGACAGAAAACATTCGAATAGGCAGAGTTTCCTCAATCCACCAATATCTTCCTTGAACAAAGCTACAACAGGAATAAAAACACAACTCGGCAAGTGAAGTTAGGAAATGATATGTTAGGTATTTGGATTGACACAGGCGGCAAAACCGGGTGAGGTAACTAAGTTACCCATCCACAGTGAGAGAAACATAAACCCCGTGGCAACCCAGACCACTTTCGCGAGGCAACGAGCCTAGTCTGCTGCTCACCTGTGGAAGTGCACCAGCTGCATGTAAGTCCAGTTAGTCCTGCATTTATCTTATAGCTTAAAGTTTTGTAAATACTCTTAAAAGCTCAACTACCGCAACACTTGAAATATAGTGTTATGAACGGCCATTGTGAAGTGAGAACCAAAACTTGCTCCAGCAACCCGTCGTGGGAGGGTAAAATGTGGTTATTCGAACATCATATCGACATGTTCCGGCAATATAGTTTGTCTAGTGAACTTTCTCTCACTATGAAAGAGGCTAGAACACACATGAGAGTGAGGTGACAATGGGTATCATAAAATAGTGGTGGAAAAAAGCTGGGAGCGCTCGAAAGAAGACGTTTGCAAGTCTAGAGGGTGATAGCCTCAATAAATTAGTCATACTGTTTTCAGAGATCAGTTTTTTTTCGCATTGGAAGCGCTAGTGTGATCCGGGTTTCAGTTTAATGGCGGAGAGGATGAGGGCAATGGGCTGGAGAAAAAAAAGAAAAAAATTCTGGCTCCGTCAATGGCCTGAGACAAACCTCAGGTTCTCGGCCACCATTGGGTACCCCCATCGAAATAAGTAAACCCATTATGGGCATTGACATTCTTTGGGAGAAGTACCACACAAATTTGTTGTTTCGGGTCATTGGTAAGCTCCTAGGTGCTCCCGACTTTCATAGTGTTTACGCCTGTAATCCTGATGGATCACAATTCGTCTTACAACTACTTCCGGACTTCTCTTCTGGCTCTTGACTCCCACAACACGTAGCTCGTCCTCTAATTCCTAGCTTTATTCTTGTTCAGTCTTGTGTGATTCTCGGGTCCTAGTGTTTTAGGGTCCCTCTTTTCAACGCCTCACCATAACCTGCCGTTGCGCTGCAGGCTCTTTTTCGATCACCAATTACCTGCCTGTCACCATAGAGGATATTTAACTCAATTACCCATAGAGGATATGCCACATGTGTTATGCATCGCCCGTACAACACTAAACGGCCCGCTCACGATCGCATGGGACATCCTAGCAGGGCCCAGAAAATTTTACATAAGATCTCCAAACCACCCCCGCACAATGTGCCCTTCTTTTTACTCATGGTCCTTGTTCCTAACCAAAATGTTTCTCCAGAGCCTCCTAGTACGGTACATACCCTTACACCGGATTCACCGCCCATCCACGCCTCCATTGGGCATCCGGCGGTGCCGAAAAGCCGGGAGTTTTGGTTTTCGTTCTCATCCGTATTGTTGGTGACATGCTTATGGGCCCTTGACTTGGTCAGATATAAAACCAGAGGACCCAATTGTATGATTGCTGATTATTCAGTAGACTGCAATAGCTACCATTGTTCCGGCTATTTCCAAAGACTTAAATGGGTCAGGAAACTTTGCCTGGATAGGAATTGCATACGCGCTAGCAAGTACAGCCATCCGACCACTCATTTGCAGTCTAGCCGATATCTTCGGTCGAAGATTTGTTATATTGCTTTCCGTTAGTCTCTTTGCGTTGGGAAGCGCTCTTGCTGGCTGTGCCAGGAACATGGCATGGATAATTGGTGCTAGAAGTATTTTCACAATTTATTTTTTCCGCTCTCGTAGAGTACTAACATCCTACGTTGTAGCGGTCCAAGGATTAGGAGGTGGTGGGATTGCCACATTAATCGATGTTATTACGGCCGACCTTGTCCCTCTCAATGAACGAGGTCTTTATGAGGGATATGTGTCACTTGCTTGGGCAGGAACGAGCGCTATTGGCCCTATTGTTGTAAGCTGCAAGTCTCCAAATTTATACATTGGTTATAATTATGTGTTAGGCTGGTTCACTGGCCGAAAGAGCTTCCTGGAGATGGCTTTTCTGTATGTGACCTCTTTCTTTTCTCCGGATGGAGTGAGAATTTTTCTGATAGACCTCAACCTCCCCATTTGCGCGCTGTGCATAATTTTGGTTACGTTCTTCTTGGCCGTCAATACACCTCCTGGTTCTATTCTTACCAAGCTGAATGCAGTAGATTGGACGTAAGTACCTCACTTCTTTCTCCCTATTATAATAATAATACTTGACCCTTGGTAGAGGGAATCTCATAGTCGTCTCCGGAATTACCTTCACAAGTGTCGGCCTCGCATGGGCAGGGGTTCGTTATCCTTGGTCCGACATACATGTCAGTGTGCCCTTGACTCTTGGACTCGCTCTCCTGGTCATCTTTTTTTTACATCAACGCTACATCACACCGAAACCCACGATTCCTTGGGACATAATATGTAATCAAACTGCCCTGAGTGGATTTCTAACGGCATTCATTCACGGAATCGTTTCTATTTCTTTAATTTGTTGTTTTTTGTTTTATCCTCAATTAACCGTCTTGTAGAGCTCATTTTTTCTTCTACATGTAGATTATATGCCCATATATTTTCAGGCAGTTCTCAGCGCCTCGCCAATTCGTTCAGGCATAGATTCTCTGCCAACTGCACTTTTAATTGCACCAATGGCGCTTTTCAATGGCATAGCCGTACAGTTGACCCAGCGCTACCTTCCGGGAAACTACATTGGATGGATTTTGACTGTCATTGGTTTCGGCATACTTTCCATGTTGAAAGTGGACAGTTCTACATCTGAGTGGGTTGGCTATCAGATAGTCGTGGCTGCTGGTGTTGGTGTCTTGGTAAGACGGCCCCTTCTGCTATTTGAGCAACGTCTCTTATTAGGATTATTCTCAGTACAACGCGACCATTTTTCCTGCTCTCGCGGCCCTACCAGTTGAGAAAACGGCCCGTATAGTAGGATTTCAAAATTTTATGATTTCATTTGCGCAGGTAAGTCTTTCTCTAGCCAGTTTCAAGTTTTCACATGCAAAAGAACTGAAATCGATTCATTCCAGACATGGGGAATTACTATCAGTGCAACTATTTTGCAAAACAGGCTTCAAAGCACTCTTCCGATTGCTTTCATGAAGGATTATTTAACTGACGAAGTTGATATTGCAATTTCCCTCATCTCCAAAATTCCTTCCTTACCGGAAGGTTTGAGGGATGAGGTTAGAGCAGCATTTGCTTCTAGCATGAGCACAATTTGGAAGATCATGGGAGGATTGTCTGGAATGGGTTTGTTGCTTGTTCTGCTCATGAGGGAGATTCCAATGAGAGACATGACTGACCCTATGTACGCATTGAAGGAAGCGGGGTGATCTGAGCGTTTCTGATAGTGGGAAAGGTTTACTTGATGAAGTAGAAAAAGTCCACGGACCACGGATGTTACTGTGCTTTGCATAATCACTGGCCGTAACGCCCAAAATTGTATCTGTTTGAGATTTTTTGAGTTGAGCCTTTGGGTGACTTGGAGGGTTCCTTGGACAATTTATCTAAATATACTAGTACATCAAAGGGAGTAATTTTTTGTCACTAAGTGTATGGATTACACGAAATACGAAGGCGTTATCGAGGAAACATACGTGCCTGGTAGTAGAGGCGCAAGCCACTGGCATTTCCAGGAGGAATAGGGCTAGATGAAAGCATAACCACAAGTTATCCGAAAAAGTCAAAGTGAGGCTCAAAGGGATTATATATCACAATAGGACATGTTGCTGCTTGGGGCTATTGACAAGAAAACCAATTTTGGTCCCTCCCAATAACTCATCAACCTATCAAATTCTCACAGTCCAGAAAGCCACCAAGTACCGCCCACAGGCAAAATCTATTTTGGACCCAAGTCGCGTTAGCTGTAGACATTTTGCCTGCCCGACTTCCTTCCTACCTTCATGCGACTGCAGCTTGGATCGCTGCCATTGAGTTTTCTTGCCACGCATTGGAACGGCGTACTCTTCCCATAACAGAATTCGTCCAAGCTACCCTATTATACGACCTATCAGTCAGTAGCCCTGCGAGTGCTGTCTTGAGTTTGTAAACCAAGCATAGCAACTCGTCGTTTAAACTTTTCACATTCCTATCTCATACCAAGTGAACATTCTTGCCAAAATTTGTACACTGAATTCAATCTACGCTAATCTCCAGTAGCACTCGCTTGCTTGATAATAATCGAAGAGGTTAACCCAGAATTTCCCTTCTGGACCCCTCACCTACAATCACAACTCTCAGTCGAGATGTGGTTGTAATGACAGACAGCACAGTCCAGGTTAACGGCCCCCAACGCACTATGAAACTCGTCGTCATTGGCGACGGGGCTGTTGGGAAAACGAGCTTGCTCAATCGTTATTGCCGTGGAACGTTTCCTTATGTACGTATGTATAGGTGTATCTTCTGATCAGTCCAAACTCATCAAGTTACTCGCTACTTGTAGTACCCTCCGCTCACTATTGTTGATACTTTCTCCAAAAATTTTCACATTCCTGAAATTGGCAATGTTCATCTGGCATTGTTTGATACATGTGGAGCAGAAGATTATGATCGTCTCCGGTACTACTAAATTTCTTTATGCATTTCCGTAAATTCAACTCAACGTCCATATTTTTATCCAGCCCGCTCTCTTACCCAGGAACAGATGCCATACTCATTTGCTTTTCCATCGCAAGTCCTGCCTCATTAGATAATGTTAAAGAGAAGGTATATTTGACAATGCCATTCGCCCCACAAAGCCCTAACCCTCTTTTTTGTAAATAGTGGATCGAAGAGGTCCGTCACCATCTTCCTGAAGTCCCAGTCATCCTTGTGGGCTGCCAAACGGACTTGCGTAGTGACCTCGAAGTAATGAAGCGACTAGAGAGTAGAGGGTACCAGGGACCTTGCTCATTTGATGAGGTTGGCAGGTCTTGACTCTTCACACCAATGTTCAGCCCTCACACAATTTTAGGGAATGATTACTGCTCTGAAAATCGGTGCAGCGCATTATCTTGAATGTTCTTCATTAGTTGGGAATGGTGTGACGGAGGTCTTCGGAGCTGCTATTCATGCGGCAGCACAAGGTCCTGTCAAGAAACGGAGAGGTAACAGGAAAAGTGGTGTGTGCACGATATTCTAAGGCATGGAAATCCTGAAGAGCCTGTGTACGATTCACCTCGAAGGACCTAGTTTTGTTAGAGTATAGAAAATCATATTTTATTCCCCTGTGAAATGAAGGCACAATTCCTCTAAGGAGTTCTGTCAGCGACCGACGATCTGTGACTCTAAAAAGCCAAGTTGCTTGAAACACCAGCAACTTCGACATCTCCAGAGCCTTCTACAGGGAACGATTGAAGAAAGCGAGGCCTCCGATGTTGACAGTTTGAGGGTGCACAGGAATGCATAAGAGCAGGGATTATCCTCATGGTCTGTGCCCAAGGACAAGACCCATGACACAATATCATAACAAGCAGCCTTTTATTTCTCGCCGGACCATGCTGGTAGCTGGTTCGTCTCAATTTACGTGATGCCCAATGGCCTGAACATGGCTTGGACTGGTATCTGGAGTACAAACATAACGTCAAACTCGAGGTGCCTATATTCCTCTACTCTCATCTGCTCCCTGATATCCTAAAGAAACCCGAGAGTACGTATATCCATATTCCATGGCCTGCTGTCATCTCGCTAAGATGCCTAGGATTGATATTGTAAAGGCGAGGAAGATCAGAGTAAAGCCAGCCATTGTATTTACGAAAGAGCACCGAGATAGTAGTCGTTCTCTTACTGGCAACACAAAACTGATGCCCCACCTGTAAGGACATGCGAAAAGTCCTAGCTTGGTGGCCAAGACTGAGACGGTCTTTACACGGTCACTTGACCTAGTGCGGTCCTCTAATTAGTAATAGATCTCTCTCAATCGCCACAAGTAGTGGGACGGCCGCATACGTATCAGATAATGAGAGGGTATACACATGTACCATACTTCGGAATCTCGGATTTTGCAGGGTAACGGGTAGGAGAGCGAGGAACAACACGGGAGGTGGCGTTTACCGATGAATTGAATAGTCTCAGTTTCTACTTAAAACGATTCTCTCCCAACTAACAACCAACAACAGTAGCCTGATCACTTTCGGCCTTCGAGAAACTATGGCCAGACCCGACACTAAAACCGCTGCTCAACTTTTTGTCTCCTCCTATGCCCGCGCCATGCATCTCTCCTCCCAATCCGACGACCTACCCTTCATCGCATCATCATTAGCAGCACATTACCATCCCAAAACGACAATGTGTTTCACTGTGGGACATGTAGCTGCATGGGGCGAAGAAAGCGTAACAACTCACCTAACTCGATTTGAGCGATCTGGCCTGGGTTTCAATATCTACTTAGAGGAAGACAAGACGAAAGTTGACGTTTTGGGCGATGGAAATGCTATGTGTTGGGTTACCTGGACGATCAGACCAAAAGTAGGATCTGGAGTTGATGGTTGGAGTTGGCAGAATATCTACGCGTTTCGAAGAGCTCCAGCTGGCGCTGCCGAATCTGAAGAAAAGGTTGTTAGGATTGGAGGTGAAGAAACCGGGTGGGAGAAGCCTGAAGGTTGGTGGGAAGCCATTTTTGGGGATAACGAAATTCTGGGTGTTCTGGAGAGACGTCCAAATTTCTTAGAACTCTAAAGATCGACGTCGAGAAGTGAGGGTGATTAGGATAACTACAACATCTACCAATTATGAAGCAAATATCTTAGTGGGTAAAAGCTGGAAAACAATTATAGATCGTCATCCAATAAAGTACTCTTCATCGGTTATCCCTCTTCTTGTTCTTTGTCCACCGATTTTGGGTCTTCTTACTCGGTGGGACAACCCGTTCCAAATTCTTCCTGAAGGGCAACTTATACCCTTCGAACCAGTCCTCCTGGCCCATATCAGTAAACCACTTCTTGCCGCTATTCTCCCTCTCCTGATACTGTGGCTGCATGTATTGCTCTGCATCTTCCGCGAGCTCAAGCACACCGAGGGTCTTCTGTTTACCAATCCGCGGCTTTGAATCGTCACCTCCAATAACCTCAATCTCCGAAGGTAAACTCTCCTGCACCTTAAAATTGGGATCCAATCGGAGCGAGTGTCTGACCAGCAACTCCAACAAAAACTTGAGCCCTTTCTCAATTTCTGTTTTCAATGTGATTGCCAACTGCAGCTCGTTGAACGTGACAGGATTACGGTAGGCCAGCCAGATATAGGAAGTGAGAGCGCGGTGGATAGATTCCAGCTGTCTCAAATGCACATCGACTTTCTCGTGAGGGATTGCCTCACTATTTCCAGAATACATCGCTTCTCGAACCACATCGAAATCCTTGAGCTGGGTTGTTTTGTCCAGGATAGAAGCCAAGTCGACGACAATGTCCGTTTGGAATTGGGTAAACACTTGTTCCACCAATAGCGCCGTTGTAGGATCAATCCAGTTGATTGGGGCAGCAGCCCAATGAAGTCTGTCCGTTACCGTAAGGGAGTTAACAGACGGCAAGTATGCGTCTAAGCTGTTGGTGGCCACTGCTAGCTCGTCACCAGGTTGATCTTCCTGTTTAGGTTCGATGTACGAGACGATTAGCTCTAGCCGAGAAACCTCTGGCGGAGCGAAGATTTTCGAGTTGTACAGAGACATATAAGTGACGACGTTGAAAATGGTAGCCAGCGAAGCTTTCGATCCAAAGACACTAGCAAGACTGTCGACGACATCGTTATGCGGCCAAATTCGTACATGCGTGACGGGGGTATTTGGTTTCTGGAGAGCTTCGTGAAGAGCTGGGAGATCCTTTTCAGAGAAAGTGGTGACATAACCACCGGCTTGCTCGCCAGGATTGAGTTGTTGACCAAATCGACCTGCTCGACCCGCAATCTGTTTGATTTGGCTGGTGGCGAGATCTCTGGAGTGGTTGGCACCCGATGGCTTTTCGAGTTTGTAAAATACTATGCGACGAATTTTCCTTTCGTGACCAGGTGAGGTTTATGATAGGAGAACCGAAAAAAGTGAACGCACAAGTTAAGGCCCATTCCCATGGCGTCGCTTCCTACGAGTACATCATAGCCGCTATCTGGATCATTGTACAGCAGTGCCTGCTCGCTCCGAATCTCTGGAGGTAGTTTACCATAGACAATCGCAACTCTCATCCCCGTATGTTTCTCAATCTTAGCTTTGACAGCAAAGATGTCTGTTCGTGAGAAACAGACAACAGCGTCCCCTTTCTCAATGTTCTCCCAGTTATTGTTCAGACTCTTTTCGGCAGGGATAAGGGGAGATAGACGCTGGTAACGGCGGACTTCGAGGTCATCGCCAGTCAAAGCGAGCATTGCGCGAACGAGAGGCTCTGCAGCGTCCTCTCCGCACAAATGGATCTCATTTGCGAGAGACCCAAGAACTACGTTCGCCCAGGCAAAACCTCTTTGAGAAGAATTGAGCATTTGAATTTCGTCGACAACGAGGACATCGAAGCTTGTGTTGAGGCTGACCATCTCAACGGTACATGACTGGAGCGACGCGTCCATGACATATTTATGCTCTTCGCCAGTGATCATGTTACACGCCCTCACCCAGTCTGGATTGCCCATTCGAGTCACCCGTTGTGGTTGTGCGCCTTCATCATCGTTGAAGCTAGGACGCGAGACGGGTCGAGGAGGCGCGGATGGATCCATGCCAAGAGGGCAAATCTGGCCCAAATTGAGACGTTCGAATACCTCGTGTGCGAGGAGGCGAAGGGGTCCAGCGTAGCAGCCAGAACGCGATGCTGCAAGGGCACGCAAAGCATGGTGGGTCTTCCCACTGTTCGTGGGGCCAACATGGAGGATGAATCGGCGCTTTTTCATCCGTGCTCGGGGGAAATTCGCGATAGGGTCGATCATTCTTTTGGTAGCGTCGAGGAGTTGGCGGAGTCTGGTGATAGAGGAAGGCTCGACGCGTCTGGAGAGACGGGGTTCCTGGGACGGATGAGTGACCCATGTGACAAAAATATTATGAAGGGCTATATCGCTTGGATAAAGTTTCGAATCGATGTCTGAGAAGGGAGTTCGATCCTCGAGACGCCAGAGCTGGAATTCAGAGTAGGCTGTTGAGTCTGTGAAACGACCAAAGTACGCAAATTTTGAGAATTCGGAGAGAAGTGTTCGCACATCGTGTTCTGGCAAACCGAACGATACGAAATGTTGGAGAACAGCAGGCAGCTCTGCCCAGTGCCGAGCATATCGCGTTATGAATTCGACTGGACTCAGTTTGGTGTCCACCAGAAACCACGAGTCGACTTTATGTTCTCTGTGCTGAGGTGCAAATCTAGCACGTGGAGTCGCGCTATAGCGCTGACCAGGACTCAGGTCTGGTTTGGGAGGAGGATGTGGGGAAGATTTTCGAGGGTCTTCCCATTTCCTCTTCACATTCGTAGATCTGCCACTGCGCCATCGAGATGCCTGGAAAAAGGGACTGGAAAATATAGAAGATGTTCCGGGAGAAGTGTGTCCAAGAGTTGACCTGCAGAGCTTGAACATGCAAGCAAGAAGAAACCTCTGTCTTCTCTCTCAAGCGCTTCCAAGTCCGTTTGTGACCTTTACCACTATGGCGCCTGGTACTCGTGTTCTGCTGGTAGTCCTCCCAGTGGCATTAACTCTTTACATTGCCCACTATCTTGAACTTGCCTCGGAATATCAAGAAACCGCCAAACTTGCGGTATTTCAACACTTGCAGCCACTGTTGCCACTGCTCAGTTTATGGCGATTCGAACATCCCGAATCCACTCCTCCTCCTCCCTCACACTCTTTGCGTAAAGCACATACATCTCATATTGTTGCTGTTGGTGACCTCCATGGTGACATGCCCAATGCGTATGTTCCCGTTCTTCGGAGAAGAAACAGTTAATTGAAATGCTACTAGTCGTCGAGTATTGAACTTTGCGGGAGTTGTAGACGACTTTGGTGATTGGACTGGCGATGTCGACTTTTTTGTACAAACTGGAGACATCGTAGACAGGTTAGGCTCCGTTACATTCCTCCAGGTCACCACGACTCTCCTTACCTTGCTCTCAGAGGTGACGATACAATTGCCCTTTTTGACTGGATGGACAAGCTCCGTGGACAAGCGACTCAAACTGGAGGTATTGTCCTCAGCCATCTTGGTAATCATGAGTCAGTCTCTATTCTTCCCTTATGAGTATCAATTGCCTAAATATATTGTTCTTTCTCTGTAGGTGGATGAACGCAATTGGCGATTGGCGTTACGTATATCCCTCAGAAATAGAAACCTTTGGAGGTATAGAAGCTCGTCAAAAGTTCATTTCTTCAGGAAGAATAGGCAGATCCTGGGCAACCAATTACACAACATCATCACGACTCCCTCTTCATCCTTCTCTCGGCCCTCCTAATACACCATACCCACCCACACACCCTGTTCATTTCCAATCAGAAGATGACGAGAATCAACCTATTGTCAGCCCATTATCTCATTCCGCTCTCTCATTTGTGCATGGTGGTCTTTCTCCGTCATACCAAGACCTTACACCGTTCCCCACACGAATCAACGAACTCTCTGATTCCCTTCTTTCAAAACTTCAGAACCGTGTGCAACCTCCTCCACATCCACCGCACCAATACCCAGGTCTCCCTCGAGGAACAACTCAGGCTGAGGCTGCCCTCTATGATTCAAACGGTCCCTTGTGGTATCGAGGATGGGCACTGCAGGATGAAGCGACTGTTTGTTCACAAGTGGATGAAGTATTGGAAAAGACAGGTACCAGAAGAATGATTATGGGCCATACTCCTGATTTCACTGTTAGTCTTTTCTATTGTTACAAGTTTTTTTTTCCCACTAATGCAATTATTAGGGTATTGTAGCTCGATGTGGAGGGAAGATCATCATCATTGACACAGGCATTTCACATGCCTATGGTGGTGTGTTGTCTGCGCTCTCGATTCATTATACGTTGACCCCTGTTGGAGACGATGAATCAGGCAGGTGGCTTGAAAGGGAGATTGTGAGTGCTTTGTACCCGGAGAGGAGAGAGGTTATCGTAGACTTGGAAAGGGAAGTTGTTGGAGAGTTTAATGTGTAACCTTTATACATTTGCATAGGTCTTATCTTTATTAGACGTTACTTATGCGTAGTTAGCGGTTAATGGAAACTTGTAACAGTGTTCGGTGTTGACGAAATGTTCTTTCCAAAATTCACTTCTTTACGATCTTCCGAGTATCTGTGTGCACCTTATCAGAGAGAGAGAGATCTCTTGATCGTTTGCATATTCGTCAGCTTCCAAGCCATACAGCATTTTCAAAGTTAATATGTTTGCATTGCTATGCTTCTGTAGGTCCTAAACACTGTAAACAGTTGCATTGGCCTTATATCAGTTAAAAAAAATCACTTACATCCTCACGTCCATCGACGGCTCTCTTGTTTAACGACTGCCTTTTGATGTTTTCCGATCATTTATAAGGGTGCCGTCACTCATATTTTTTGTTGTCCTATTCTGTCTTCCCGTGTGTAGCCCTTTTAGGTCAGTTACGTTGCTCTTGTGCACCACTCTTCTATTCAATCCTCGTTCGGATGGGGATGTGTCTGGTACCTTCTACCAGCCTTTCAGAACCTGGACGTATTTCTCACCATCATTGAGTGACAAGCTTCTTCTGTCATAGGGAGTTGAAAAGCTATTTATTTGGTGGCTAACGCACGAGAACGACCGTGTAAGGCGCTTTGTTCTCTCGGATGCTGTTCCCACAGATCCCGATCAGACATCGACGTCACAACTCCCAAACAACCTTCTCTCGGTCTCCATGGCGGAAAATTGAGACGACTCTAAAACCGCCTAACCTGTCCTTCTTTGCTCACCACTACCAACTCGCTGTCGTTCATTTTCTGTTAATCCTTCAGCGGAGACTTTACTCCTATGATGATGCCCTTACTTCCATTCACCCTGCTCTTGCTTGCAACGGACGTAGTTTATGCTGCCATTGCTCGGAGAGCAGAACCAGCTTCCAAGCTCAGTTCTGGCTGGTATCCTGGCTGGAGATCAACTGTTTTCCCGGTTACGAAGCTTACTTGGGCAAAATATGATCATATTAGTTATGCTTTTGCGTTCGTTCCCCAGTTACTCGCTCTTTTCAATATGAAATTGACGGAGCCCATAGGGAAACAACTCCGGATCCGAGCAAGCTTTCCTTAGCAAATTCTGGCGAAGATTACCTGTCAACTTTCGTGGAAGCTGCCCACAAACATGTATGTGCCACATTTGAATTTTTCGTGAGAGCGTTGCTCATATTTGTTTAGAACACGACCGCTAGCGTCTCTATTGGAGGCTGGGGCGGATCGAGATATTTCTCATCTGCTGTCGGTTCTGCTGAAAATAGGACTGCATTTTCGAAGGCTTTGACTGACTTGGTGGTCAAGTACAACTTGGATGGTATTGATTTTGAGTACGCCATTTTCTCCAAAACATTGTCTCATTAGCTCATAAGAATTGTAGTTGGGAGTTCCCCAATAGCGTCAGCGGAGGATGCAGCATACATTCTAGCGATGATGTCCCCAATTTCATAACCTTCATTCAAGACTTTCGTAAATCCGACAAAGGATCCTCCCTCATTCTCTCGGCTGCCGTTTTCAATACTCCATATAACGACTCGTCTACGCCTCCCAAACCTATGACAGATTTGAAGGCTTTCGGAGAACCGTTGGATTTTATTTCTATCATGAACTATGATGTATGGAATTCGGTAAGTTTCTCATTTGGACTCAGCGTCTGTTCCCCTTGCTGATTCTATGGGCCAGTGGGCCAGTGACGCTGGTCCTAATGCTCCTCTGAATGACACCTGTGCATCCCAAAAACGCGGAAGTGCTGTTAGCGCTGTCAACCTCTGGACAGCAGCTGGTATTCCTGCTGAAAAAATCGTTCTTGGAATACCATACTATGGACGTTCCTTCCCAGTCCACAAGAGCGACGCTATTGACAATAGCACAGGCGAAATTCGTGATTTCCCGCCCTACAACGTCGACGATACAAAACCGAGTAGTTCAGACGACGTTGCTGGGGTTGACATGTGCGGTGTTAAGCTGCCTGCGAGTGGTATTTATGGCTATGATTTGCTTATTGAAAAAGGGAGGTTGAATCAAGATGGTAAACCTGCCGATGGGTTGATTTACAAGTGGGACAACTGTAGTCAAACGGTTGGTTCAATCTTTCTATAACCCACTCTGGCTGCTGTTTCTGATGATTTTTTCCTATGTAGCCTATCCTGTACAACTCCACGTCTGAGTTGTACATTTCATACGACAACGAACAATCTATTGCTGCCAAGGGCGCGTTTATTAACGACATGGGTCTCAAAGGCTTCGGAGCATGGGATGTTACAACAGACTACGGCGACCAGCTCCTTGATTCAATTGGTTCGTGATTGCTCTCATTTCTTTCGTTCCGCCATCATTGACTCCTGTGCAATTAGTGAATGCCCTTTCATCAAACGCCTCCCTCGGAATTCCAGGTGGTCAATCCAGCTCGACCTCTGGCAAAACAAATTCCCCAAATTCTGCTGCGTCATACCACAACGGTGGTAGTACCGATATATTCGTCTTCTTGGTGACTTTTACCATTGCTATTCGGACCTTATTGGCTTTAATGTAATAACAATGTCCTTTTTCTTTGGGTGTTGATAATGTTGGTTGTTTTGAAGAAGCAAGGCTCTTAGACGTTTCATACAAATTGGACGTAGGGCGAGTTTGTTAGTTGAAAAAGCTAGCAGAAAACTCTAATTAAATGACAAGCACACCGAGGACTATCTTCCAATGCTGTTGCTATTTGGCAAACCGCCACTAATACTATTACTATTCGGCAATCCACCATTCGTTGGAGGAATCTGAGGTCTTGGAGCTGGCTTTGGTTTCGTCCCATTCGTCCGACTTGGAGTAGCCTTCATGGGTTTCGAGGCATTGAGTCGTTGTAGTGTTTTCATGGGGAAACGAGTTTTACACGTGGAACACACAGGGATTGGTGAACAGAAGACTTAAAGAGGCGGGGGAAACCCGAAGATTCAGTAAAGGCTCGTGAATGGTTGAACACCCAACAAATAGAATACTCACTGGACAGGCACACTGAACATACAAATCCAATATCAACGACATCCTTATGACAAAAACAAGCTGCTCGAAGGTCGATGGAATCTAGGGAAGGCACGGATAGTGTCGTGCGGACAGAAGGTGGTGGGAGAGCTGCCATCATGAGATATTGGAGGAGCGTCGGCGGTTTCCCTTCTTGTTCTGAAGATGCGAGAATGGAAATGTAGGCGCCACCTGTTAAGTGAGCGGCTTGTTGTAAGAAGACGTTGTCTGAGCCATGCATTTGGAATACGTCGATGGTTACTTTCTATAAGTCTCTAAGTTAGCGTGTTGAGAGTATGATAGAGAGAGAGCAGACTTACTAGTTTCTGCGCAGCGAATATGGCGTTCATGATGGAGACATATGAGGTTGAGAGGTCCGGTGAGATGGAGAGGATAAGGATGCGAGGATCAGGGAATTGATTCTGTGCTGGTTTATTTTCGATGGATGCTGACGGCGGTGGTGCCGTTATGCGATTAATAAAGCATAGAGCCTTGGTAACGGAATTGACGACGTCGCTGGGAGCTGAGAGGCCCAGTAAGAAATCAACTCGAGGTTCGAATTCATTAGTATGCTCACTCTCTTCTGATGACTCTCCTAGAAGCTCAAATTCCTTCTTTATTCGTGAAGTTATTGTTGCATCGACGACTTTGAACGGCGGAAAAGTGTTGGAATCGGCTTGAGGAGGGTTGATGACTGGATCATGGGAAGAATACAAAAGGACGCTAGAAGGGGGTCCATGAGATTAACAAGTCAAATACTAGTAGACCAAGGAAAACCTTTTGTTGGGAAGAGCACCATAGACAGCAAGCGAATTCTCATGTTTTAGTGCGATGTGCGCGTTGAAAAAGGTGAGGAGTTGCGGAATAGCAGTGTCCAGTGAGAGCCCTGCACCTGCAGAGTAATGCCAATTGGAGGGAGTGAGGTCAAGGATCACAGAAAGGTGGCTGCCAGTGGTGTCGGTATCCATTCAAAAGTGTAGGAACGCGTCTATCAGCCCTTTATGACGAAAATATATGTTCTTGAAGGTTTTTATGATCACAGTAACGAGGTCATAGGCTTTGAGGAAACCCGCCGTGATGGCTAGAAGAAAGCAGAATCAGCTTTGTAACTTGAGGCGCCACGCCTCTCTTGTCCTTCCTCCATCATGAAGCCTTGGCCTTATTGACTCTGTCCAGCTACCAGTTACAGGACTCTTGGTTGATATTCCGACAGCCGTATTCTTTAAATCCAGTCATATAGAAATACCACTTTAACAGCATCGGCAAATACCTTGGCGCCATCCAGTAAGTATAACCTCTTGAACTGTGATCTGGGATTTTATATCTCACTCAGTAGTACAGAAAACATTGGGTTGCGGCCGCCCGTGCTTGGGCCTACAAATATGCAGACGTTTTCTAGAGCAACACTCTTGGACATTCCCCATGAAATCCAGCTGCTTATTTTCACTTTCGTTTTTAAGGGTGAAAAAGAACCCTTCATTCGTAAGACTCGACTAATATGCTGTCGAATCTGCCGCGCTATGCTTGCATTTCACCAAGCTGCTTTGTTCGCCTCTGTCGAACTTGTGCGTGATTATACTTGGACACCGAATCGTCCGTGTCGTATTCTCACATTTCACCGGACAATATCGGAATCTGCTCGTCTGGGACGACTAGTTCGTACTGTTGTAATACAGCTCGACGCATATTCTGTGACCTTTCCTGTAGCAGGATATGGGAGCAATCTTTCCAATACTCTTGCCATGCTCCCTCCACTCCTTCCTAACGTCTCTGAGCTTCGGCTTAATGGAAAGTGGCTCGACAGGCTTTCCTGTCGCGAATTTATGCTGCAGGCCTTAAAATTTTGGAGACCGACCCTCCGAACCCTCTTTGTTGAGGACATCTCACGACGGCCCTTTCCGGAGCTGTTATTTGGATGGGAAGCTTTGGAGTACCTCGAGCTCAACAACGCTGAGTCAGCGTTCTTTCGTTCTCACAACCTCGATCAACCATTAGACACGGCAATGGAGCCTAGCCTTAGTCTTTTTTCGTTTAAAGCCGTCCTCGAGAAGATGTTGCAACGACGGAAACCTTTGCAGAATCATCCCCTTCCCGTCCCGGTTGCACCGGATCCAGAGGAACTTTCACCTAACGTCGAATGTGCCTTCTCCCTAAAGACACTCACCCTTCTTTTCCAATCAAAACTTGTTGTCTATTCACCTTCCTGCTTCAACCCTGGGTCTGACTTGCTCAGATTTTGCGGGCCAACACTATCCAAGCTGCACATCACCGGTAACTCCTCAGGATTTACAGCTGCTCCAAGTGAACTTCCCTCGCTGAAATGTCTCAGAATCGAAGTCCTACCCATCTTCGTGGAGCCTGGTTCCAAATCTATAAGTTTGACATGGCTTATCCATTTTGTGAAGCAACGATCGAGCGCCAATTGGAGAGAGATCCGGTGGAATTTGAAAGAAGTACAGCTGGATGCACTTTGGTTTCCGATGAACAAAACGATGAAACTGGCTGTGTTGGTACAGCTGCAGGAGTTAGCTCGAGCTTTTTCTGAGTTCAATGAGAGGATTCCAGAGGTTTCTATTGTTACCAAGTGGAATAAAGTGGGAAAATGGGAGGGGCTTATTCGTGATGTGGAGGGAATTAAAGGGAGTGTGAGGGGCCAGCATCTACTTTGAAATTTGAAGAACTGCGTGGTATACACTGCTTCTCAATCTCCGTCAATAACTGAACAGAGGTCCTCCAAATTCCTTGAACTTCCCCTAGAAATTCACCTGCTTGTTTTCGGCTTCACCTTCGAAGGAGAAAACGAATCATTCATTCGCAAGACTCGGATGATGTATTGTTTCGTCTGTCGTTATATGCATGCATTCCATCAAGCAACTTTGTTCGACTCGGTAGAACTTGTGGACAACCGCAGCTGCTCACTCAGGTCACGTCGTCCATGTCGTATCCTCGCTTTGTACCGGGCTCTATCGGCATCAAGCGATTTGGGACAACTAGTTCATATGCTCGTAATTGACGCACATTCGAAGAAGGAAGTTGTTACCAAAACTCTGACCAAACTCCCTCCCCTCCTTCCTAAGGTCCTCCTCTCGTCGCCATCAGGAGGACACGACTTCTTGAACTTTGATTTGACTTTATATCCGACCAAACAGTACAGAAACCATTATGTCGCGGGCCATCGTACTTGAGCCTACAGGTATGTGCAGACGTTTTCCCGAGCAGCACAACGTCGTGAATATACTCCGGTACCAGAAGCGTTGAATCTTCTAGCCCTCAATTTACCCGGGGGATATGCCCTGCCTACAAGCGGGTGAGCTGAGGAGCCAGATTCATCGATGGCAAGACCCTGGTTCTCTACTTTCACACGAATTCACAAGATTGCCCGAATATATTGAAATTGGCTCGAGTTCAAGCATGGGCATTTACCTCACATCCGTCTCACTGCCTTCCTCACCTTGTTTCAGGACCGGGCACGTTCCTTCCTTTATTTGACTCGCACAAAGTCAGTGTTGTAGTATATAAGCTAGGCGGTAGCTATAGATGCTCCCCGCTAATTGTGCTTCTCAAATTTCTTCCACATAGATTGCGTCAATAAAAGCAGGATGGACCCTATCCCGGCTCAACCTCGAGCGCCTTCCAGAGAGGATCCAACCATAGCGTTGCCTTTAGGTTCGTAGTCTCTCTTGAAATAGAATGAGTGTTTAAGTATTATATAGAATACATTGACGATCGAATGACTCAACCTGACTCAACAACTGTACACACATCCTCTCACTCCAAATTCCTCGATCTTCCTCACGAAATCCAGCTGCTCATTTTCACTTTCATTTCGAAAGGTGGAAATGAACCTTTCATTCGTAGGACTCTATCAATATGCAGCCGAGTGTGCCGCTCCATGCATGCATTTCACCAACCCGCTTTGTTCGCCTCCGTCGAACTTGTGCATAACCGTTCTTGGAAACCAGATCGTCCATGTCGCATTCTCGCTTTTCATCGGACACTTTTGGAATCTCCTAGTCTAGGAAAACTAGTCCATGTTGTCACGTTACAGGCAAACACCTATTCCGCAAAAATTCCCGGAATTGGGATCGCACTTCCCAATGCTCTTGCAATGCTCCCTTCTCTTCTTCCGAATGTATCGGAGCTTCGCCTCTGTGGACTGTGGCCAAACAGGTTTTACTACCGCGAATTTATGTGGCAGGCACTAATATTTTGGAGACAAACTCTCCGAATATTCATTGTTGACCACATTTATTCACGAGCCTTCGCGGAGGTGCTGTTTGGATGGGAAGCGTTAGAGCATTTTGAGGTCGGAAGGGGCGAGTCAGCCTTCTATAAATTTGACAACTTCGATCCACTCAAGGATCCGGCAACACAGGCGAAAGCACAGCCGAATCCAAGCGGTCCCTCGCTTAAAACAGCTCTCCAAAGGATATTTCAACGACGAGAGACTACACAGGATACAGTACCAAATTCAGAGGAACGTCTGCCCACGGTCAACAGTACCTTCTCACTCAAAACACTCACCCTTCATTTCGAATCGAGACTCTTTTTATCTTCGCCTTCCCGCTTTACCACTAGCTCAGGCTTGTTTAGATTCTGCGGAGCAACATTACACAAACTGCACATCACCGGAAACCCCTCCGCATTTACAGCTGCTCTCGATGATCTTCCCTCCCTGAGATATCTTCGAATGGATATTCTACCCATTTTCGCGAAAGATCCCGAGGACCAATTGGTGAATTTAATATGGCTTCTCCGCTTCGTGAGACAGCGGTCGAGTGCCAAAGGGAGGGTAGTCCGATGGAATTTGAAAGAAGTACAGATGGATGCGCTTTGGTTTCCGAGACGCAAAACGGTAAAACCGGCCGTATTGCTACAGTTGCAGGATTTAGCTCGAGCTCTGGTTGAGTTCAATGAAGCACCTCCGATGGTTGTCATTGGGGCCGAGTCGAGCAAGATATATCAGTGGAAAGGACTTATTCGTGATTTGGAAGGAGTTGAAACGAGCGTGAGGGAGATAAATTAATAGAGATGTTTCTGCTTTGATTTACAGTATGTAAGGGAATTTTTCAAATAATTGAAGGGGGGATCCGTCATGTTGTCACTTCGAAGTCAAGTTCAGAAGGAGTTAGGCTCGCAGGCGCATACAGGAGCTACAACCTGGATCAATCATTAGACACGGCAATAGAGCATAGCCCTCATCCGTTTTCGTTTACTGCCGTCCTCCAGAGGATATGTTGCAGCTACAGAAACCCGTGCAGAATCATCCTCTCCCCACTCCAACAGCACCGGATTCAGAGGAACGTTCGAAGGTCGAATGTATTTTCTCAATAGAGACATTCAGCTTCCTACTTTACCACTGAGTCTGATTTGTTTAGATTTTGTGAGTCAACATTATCCAAACTGCATATCCCCGGCAACTCCTCTGCACTTACAACTGCTCCCAGTGAACTTCCCTCGTTGAAATGTCTCAGAATCGAAGCCCTACTCGTTCGTGAAGCCTGGTTTCGATTCGATAAGTTTGATATGGCTTATCCAGTTTTGTGGGGTAACGGTCGAGCGCCGGTCGGAGAGAAATCCCGTGTAAATTTGGACCGTTGAGGAGTTTGTTCATACTACCATTTGGATGTTGCACTCTACCTTCCGCATCCGTCAATTGGGAGTTTTACGACCCACACCGAATTACATAAAATCATTTAGTCCGACTCGCAAGACTGTTCAACTTTGTCTCACCTTCCATGTGCGTTATCAAAAACGTGGTTTAGTTGACTCATACAAACACAGCTTGGGGATATTTAACCTAATACAACGCGATTGACACGTTTCACACACATGTCTTAAGCTGCTCCCACAAGCGAAGGACCCAAACTAAGTAAACTGCAAAGGATGAACTCTCAGGCTATCCAGTTGCAACTCCAGCCCTTTCCTGAGGAGGGCTTCGTGACACCAGCTCTATCTGATGGTAAATGTGTGCATTTTTCAGATTTTGATCCAGTTCTTTTATACTATCACCAGGGAAATTTTCCTCTTTTCTGGGTCAATCTTCGCCAATAACCGAACTGAGGTCCTCCAAATTCCTTGAACTTCCCCTAGAAATTCACCTACTTATTTTCGGTTTCGTCTTCGAAGGAGGAAACGAGTCATTCATTCGCAAGGCTCGGATGATGTATTGTTTCGTCTGTCGTTATATGCGTGCATACCATCGAGCAGCTTTGTTCGACTCGGTAGAACTTGTGGACAACCACAGCTGCTCACCCAGGTCACCTCGTCCTTCTCGTGTCCTCGCTTTGTACCGGGCTCTATCGGCATCAAGTGATTTGGGACCACTAGTTCATACGCTCATAATTGACACATATTCAAAGAAGGAAGTTGTTACCAAAACTCTCGCCAAACTCCCTCCCCTCCTTCCAAACGTCATTGACCTTCGACTTGAAGGGCCTTGGAGAAGCGATCGACTATTTCGGAAATTTATTCGAGAAGCATTGATATGCTGGCAAAAGACTCTCCAAAGACTCTCCATCAAAGACATTTCCCGTTGGCCCTTGGGACTATTTTCTGGATGGGAGGCTCTAGAGCATCTCAATATCGACAATGCTGATGAGTTGTTGCTTTCATCTCAACAAGCAGAACAGGTAATGGCAATACCAACCCGCCCCAGCTATTTCTCTCCGAAGGCGGTTGTCCAGATGACATTCCGACGGCGACACCCTGTACAGGACAATTCTCTTGTCGCCCCGACGTCAGATCAAGCGGAGCCACATCTTTCTACTGTCCCTGTCTTCCCACTAAAGGCACTCTCCCTTCATTTCCAAAAAAGCCTACTCCAATCATCACTTTCTAACTCTATTACCGCTGGGTCATACTTAATTAGGCGTTACGGACCAACGTTATCGGAACTGCACATCACCGGCAACTTTACAGGTTTTGCACTGGCTCCGAAGGATCTTCCCTTGCTAAGGTATCTCAGAATTGATGTCGAACCCATTTTCGTTCGGGAACCTGGTCTCGAGTTGATAAGTTTGATATGGCTTATCCAAGTAATAAGACAGCATTCCAGTGCTAATGAGAGGGGGATCCAATGGAATTTGAAAGACGTGCAGCTGAATTCCCTTTGGTTTCCGAAGAACAAAACCAAGTCAGCCGTACTACTACAACTACAGGCATTAGCTCAAGCCTTAGTTGAGTTCAATGAGACGATCCCAAAGCTTTCTATTGTAACCCGATGGAGTCGACTGCAGAAATGGAAGGAACTTGTTCGTGATTTGGAGGAAGTAGATGCATGCGTGAGGGGGACAGATTGTAGTTGAGAGAAACACAATAAAAATATTGTCGTCCTGACCCGAAGAAACTTACGATGAAACGTAAAATTCTTGAAAAAACAGTCCTTTAAGTATGGAAGCGGGTCAATGGGCTTCCTATTGAGATGGTATACAGGCGCCAAAACTCTTGGCTTTAGCTCCCACGCACGATTATTGTCTTCCGCCCCGAAGCGAAAGATTGGCCGAGTATGTTGGAATTGATCTAAATTCGAGCAATGGCATTTACCTCACGTGTGTCTCATGGTGGTTATTTGACTCACACTAACTCAGTTTGGTAGTATGTAAGCTATGCGGTTGCTACGGATGCGCTTCGCGCGCCTTGATTTACCCTCACAGGCGTAGGAGATAGGTCAGTTAATCCCATAGAATGGACTCTATCCCACCCCAATCCCGAGCCTCTTCCGGAGATGATTCAACCCCAATGTTGCCTTTAGGTCTGCGATTCCTCCCGAATATCATTCATACTTATTTATTGGCAAACTAAATAGATGACATTGGCCCCCAATCGACTCTCCCTGATCCAACGACTGAGCAGCCGTCCTCTCATCCCACAATCTTCACTGTTCCTGAAGAAATTCAACATCTCATTTTCACTTTTGTTTTCAGGGGTGAGAAGGAGCCGTTTATTCGAAAAACTCGGCTGATATGCTGCCTTGTCTGCCGTTCTATGCGCGCATACCACCAAACGGCTCTCTTCAATCGAGTTGAACTTGCGGAAGACCGCACATGGACATCCTATGGCCCACGTCGTCCATGCCGTATTCTCGCTTTTTACCGGGCTTTATCAATATCGAAGAACTTGGGACGATTAGTTCATACCCTCGCCATTGACATCTTTTCACATTGGGATGATCTTCCCAAAACTCTGGCTCAGCTCCCTTCACTCCTCCCTAACGTCCTTGAGCTTCGACTTGATGGGCCATGGGCAAGTGACGACTCTTTTCACGAATTCATTCGTGAAGCATTGAGATGTTGGGGAACAACTCTTCGAAGACTCTCCATCAAAGACACCTTCCATCGTCCTTCAGGGTTGCTATTCGGATGGGAGGCTTTAGAGCATTTAGGACTAGACAAGGCTGAGGCGTTGTTCTTCCCCTTTCAACAACCAGGTGAGGCAATGCCAACGTCACCTCGCCCCGGCCTTTTCTCGTTGAGGGCGGTCCTTCAAAGGATATTCCAACGACGAAAGTCTATACACAGTGACCCCCTTCCTACTCCAGCAGCACCAGATTCAGAGGAGTGCATTCTTGATGTCGACAGATCTTTCTCACTACAGAAGCTCTCCCTTCACTTCCAGTCTAATATTCTTCTGCACTCACACTCTCGTTCTATCGTTGGGTCAGACTTCATCAGCTCTTACGGATCGAAGCTCTCTAGACTGCACATCACTGGAAACTTCACCGGGTTCACGATTGCACCAAATGAATTACCTTCGCTCGAGTTTCTTATAATCGATGTCCAACCCGTTTTTATTCGAGACCCAAGTGTTAAGCTGGCACCGTTAAAATGGCTCATCCAATTCGTGAAGCAGCAGTCAACCGTCACAGGAAGAGTAAACGAGTGGAATCTAAAACTCATACAACTGGATACAGCGTGGTTCCCGAAGTATAGAACCAATGAGGTTGTGCTTTTACAGATGCAGGAGCTGTCTCGAGCGTTGATTGAGCTGAATGACGTGATTCCAAAGGTTGTTGTTGTGACCAAACTGAGCAAGGTGCGGAAGTGGGAAGGACTTCTTCGGGATCTGGAAGGCGCAGAGGTTGGTACAAGTGGAAGGAATGTTCGGTGAGGGGTATAACTCGGAAGTTGAAAGGCCAGGACAAGAAGAAACTCCCATTTTTGGAAGGTGGGATGGTACTCAGGGTGGGGTACGAAGAGTCGGGCTTGAAGAGGGAGGGTTGAAACGAGAGTGAAATTCTGGAACTCTCTAGATCAATGAGATCAGCAAAACAATGAACGAAAGAGTTCGCTCTGGTTTCCTTTTATTCCATTTTGTATGACATTTTACTCTCCCACCTATGCTGTCTGTAACTCTTTCACAAAACCAATTTAGGTGGTGTGCCGCTTTGGTCCACCTTACGAAGATCGGCTCAATATAATCCGGTACAAGGAACTTTCAATTTTGTCCACCTCAATTTATGCGGAAGACCCGTCCACGAATGGAAAGGCTGATCGTGAGGAGTCAGGCTCATAGACGGCAAAGCTCCGCTTTCACACGAATTCGAAAAAGTGCCCGGGTACATTGAAATCGGCATGAGTTCAAGCGTGGGCATTTACCTTACATCTGTCTCAGCGCCTTTCTCACCCTTTTTCAGCACTGGACGCATTCCCTGCTTTTTTGACTCACATAAACTCAGCATTGCAGTATATAAGGTAAGCGGTAATGATGTATGTGCTTCGCGACTTGTACTTCTTAATTTCTTTCACAGGGGTGCCGCTCGTGGCATATAGATTGCGTGGATACAGACAGGATGGACCCTATCCCTGCCCAGCCTCCGGCTCCTTCTGGAGATGGCCCAACTTCAGCATTACCTCTAGGTCTGTAATCTCTATGGAAACGAAACTAATGCTTATATATTGCCAACTTATATAGAAGTCATTGAGTCTCAAACGACTGAACAGTCGTCCTCTCATCCTACAACCATCGACATTCCCGAAGAAATTCAGCACCTCATTTTCACTTTTGTTTTCGAGGGCGAGAAGGAACCATTCATTCGTAGGACTCGTCTAATATACTGCCTTGTCTGTCGTTCTATGCGCGCGCACCACCAAGCAGCTCTCTTCAACAGAGTCGAACTTGCACAAAAATACACTGGTCCATCCCATATCCTCGCGTTCTATCGAGCTCTGTCAACATCACCCAACTTGGGACGATTGGTTCATACCCTTACCATTGACATATGCGCATGTTGGACCCACCTTGCCAGAACTCTTGCCTGGCTCCCTTCCCTCCTTCCTAACATATTTGAGCTTCAGCTTGGAGGGCGTTGGGGAATTGGTTGTTTTGAAGAATTTATTAGAGAAGTGTTGAGATGCTGGAGAAAGACTCTCCGAAGACTCTCTATCAGATATTCTTCCCTGTGGGGCTTCACTCGGTTGTTATTCGGATGGGAGGCTTTGGAGCGTCTAAGGATCGACAATTCCGAAGATTTATTTTCTTTCCTTCAAGATCCATCTGACCAGGCCATGTCGACGTCGCCTCCTGGCCCAATACAACCTATACCGAGTGATCTTCCGGGCTTCAGCGGTTCCTTCTCACTGCGAACACTTTCTCTTCATTTCGAAATGAACCGCCATTACTTACTGCAACCTCGCTCCACTACTGGTTTAAACTTTGTCAGATTTTACGGATCGAGAGTATCGATATTGCACATATCTGGCTACTTTGGCGGACTTCCACTTTCTCCAGGTGAATTTTCCTCACTCAAGTGCCTCAGAATCGACGTCCCGCCCACTTCTGGTCACCGGCAAGATATTGCGCGAACACCTTTACAATGGACCATCCGGTTTGTGAAACAGCGGTCGTGCATCAATAGGAGAGAGGAAGAGTGGAATCTAAAGGTTATACAGTTGGATATACCTTGGTTCCCGAAATCCAAAGCCAGTTCAGTAGTGCTTTTGCAGATGCACGAGCTGTCTCGGGCTTTAGTGGAGTTGAATGAGACGGTTCCGAAAGTTTTGGTGGTGACCAAATTGGGCAGGTTACAAAGGTGGGAGGAATTTGTTCAGAATATTGAAGGAGTTGAGGTCGCTGCATGGGGATGGGATGTTCATGATCTGCTTAAGTTTGAGGAATGAAGAGTAAAACCCCCATATTTGGATGGTTCCGCTCAATGGCTCCTGGTTATGGTTACTTCATTGATAGTACAATTTTGGGTTTTATATCTTCATTTGCAAGACTAAATCATCTATAACAAAAGCTTGCTTGGGATTTGTAATGCTCACATCGGTAAAGACATGTTGCGTCGGTCTACAAGGTCTCATATGAAATGAAGTCACGTTTTGTATCGTTTATTGAACTTTCTTTGGGTCCAACAAAATAACCAAAAGAATCCTTGGGTTATTTCATCCGTCCTGGGCCCCATAACATTCGCAGTGGAGAGTTATTACGCACCCAAAAAAAGTCACCCTAGGTGAAAACGACCTGTTATTTCAATGCTGTATTCCAAAGATTGGTTCGACATGATTCGTATAGCTTCGGTACAGAGATTACAATCTTCGACGCTTCCGGCTGTGTGCTTTGTCCGAGCAAACGCGTACACAGGGATTTGCTTTTGCTCTGAGAGTGAATGCGGACCTGTTGCCAGACAATGAGCCCAGCAGATAAAAAAGGGAGACCTCTGCACCAAATGGAAGAACTTGCATATACAGTCGCAGCCATATGGGGGAAATCATTTCAGAATGGGCATTTTACAAACATTCCAGCTTCATTCCACAGCTCCCCCTTTCGGATACGATGAAGACACCACAATCATGCCACTATATGTCAAATAGCAGTTGCGGGTACAAGGTTACGTGACCAATGAAGGGTACCCAGCAAGCTCACAAGAGAATAGACGATATGAAGGAGCAAGTCGCCGCCGGCAACGGTCAGCACTCCAAGTGGTAAAAGACTCCATGCGAAATAGACGGAATGTCGGCGACGATCGGCCCAGGAAGGTCGCCGAGAACAATGGAGTCACGACGATCAGATGCCCGAGCTCAAAGTAGCCAGTGGCGAGCAAGGGGCACTGGAGCGAGGAGCAGTGGCTAGCTGTTAAAAGTATCTTGATAAATGTACATTTAAGTATATAGATATGCGTGACTTAAAAGAAAAATAAAGCGGTGAAAAAAAGAACGAGGAAGGAAGGAAAAATTGAGGGGATGGTGGTAGCGTGGGAAGAAAGCTCAAGGCTAGACGTGACGACAGCAAAAGCCGGCTGAGTGTCGCGGGTGACAGCACCCGCCGCCCGGTGTTCGTTCCTTCGTGCGGTGGGCCTTGCACTCACTCTGCCTGCAGTCTACTCCTACCGCCATGACCTCTCTCGGCACGATTGGCAACTATGCCTCCGACAGCGAGTCTGTCGATTCTGACTCTGACCATCCCGCCACTGTTCTCACCGTCCCTACTTCCCATCCCTTATCTGTGACTGCTCCCCACTACGCTCCCCTGCCTCAACCTTCCACCTACTCGCGTGATGCCTCAGGCAGTGCTCTCTCGGTTCGTATTTCGTTTTGCTCTGTCCATGGTTGCGACTGTCAGCGCTGACTTGCCTGCCTTTCTTTTGCTGTGTAGGAGCAGGAGGACTCGGTGCGTTGCCTTTCTTTGGGGTCTCTCTGTCACTCAGCTCATAACCATTTTCTTGTTAGGACGATTACAATGATGCCGTCCACGACGATGTTGAAGACGACGAAGACGACGGGGCATATGCTGATGAAGAATACGGTACCAAGCCTAAGAAGCCGCGCCTCAAAAAGCGCACCAAAAACGTTCTCCCAATCCCTCATCGCGGCCAAAACGTACGTTCTCTCCATGTTGTGGTGATGGTACAAAGCCAACCTAGCTCTTTCAATATCTGCTTAGCTCCCAGTCGACTTCCCTCCGCCTCAGACTCCGATTCTGACTATGGTGCTCGCTCTAAGAAAAAGAAACGCAGCAAACCTTATGGTGATGAACTGCGTCTTTCTAGTCGCGCTACGGCGAAACCGACCAACTACCTCGACGATCTGGACGACATGCACGACCTTGAGCCCATCGCTGACGACGCCACTTATGCTGTGGATACGACAGTCCAGGATGGCGAAGAAAACGATGAAATCGAACTTGTTCTTGGCCACCAGCGTGATGAGGAAAAGCTCAATGACCTCGAAGACCGCTTCTATGAGAATATCGTATGCGCGATTTCCTCCTCCTTTTCCTGATTTTATTTTTTAAACCATATTCTCAGCGCTTCAATATCAAGTGGAAGGGCTTTTCTCATCTTCACAATACAGATGAAACTTACGAGTTCTTGAAGCGCTTCAAAGGGCTGAAGCGTGTTGACAACTACATCAAGACTTACAAACAATGGGAGGCCCGTGTCAATCACCCGGACATCACTTCTGAAGAGAAGGAACAGCTTCTTCTCGACAAAGAGCGTGAGCGTCAGGAGCACGAAAACTGGCAGAAGGTCGAGCGTGTCATTTCTGAGCGCGAGGTCGATAGAAAACCAGAGTATTTCATCAAGTGGTGTAACCTCGGCTACGAGAACTGCACTTGGGAGACACACCAAGAGGTCGGAAAGTCTGCTAGAGAGCACATCGATGCCTTCCGAGAACGTGAACACAAGGCCAACTTCCCCTTCAAGAGCAAAATATATCCCCGTTACGACCGTCCCAAATTTGTCAAGATTGAGTCCGATCCTGAATACCTTAAGGCGACAGGAGGCGAACTCAAAGATTTCCAACTCACTGGTTTGAACTGGTTGGCCTATCTTTGGAGTCGTGGCGAGAACGGCATTCTCGCAGATGAGATGGGTCTCGGCAAGGTTGGTTCTTTCCTGGTGACCTTTCATTTAAAGACGCTGACAAGATTTTCCTTTTTGTAGACCGTCCAAACGGTTAGTTTCATTTCCTACCTCTTCCACACCCACCACCAGTATGGCCCTTTCCTCGTCATCGTCCCTCTCTCCACGATCACAGCCTGGCAATGGCAATTCGCAGCATGGGCCCCCGATATCAATGTCGTCATGTACACTGGCAACGCAGCTGCACGCGAAGTTATTCGCAACAATGAGTTTGGTTCTCCTAAAAAGCTGCGCATGAACGTCCTTCTTACCACTTACGAGCTCGTCCTCAAGGACCAGAGACAGCTTTGCGATATCAAGTGGTCTCTTCTTTCCGTAGACGAGGCACATCGCCTGAAGAATTCAGAAAGCCAGTTATATGAGGCGTTGATGAGCTTTAATTCGCAGAGCAAGCTGTTGATCACGGGCACACCGTTGCAGAACAATGTGAAAGAGCTTTTGTCATTGATGCACTTCCTTATGCCTGATCAATGTGAGCCTTCAACTTCTTCCCCTCCATCTCGATCTTTGTAACTTAGTGTTTTGCGCAGTTGCTCTTTCCAATGAGTTTGATCTTAATGACGAAGACCACGAGGCTAAGATTAAAGAGTTGCATAAGCAGCTTGAGTCCTTGATGCTTCGCCGGCTGAAAAGAGATGTGCTCAAGTCTTTGCCAACCAAAAGCGAGCGCATCTTACGAGTTGAGATGTCTGGCTTCAAACCCACTTTTATAAGAATATTCTCACCAAGGTAACTCTTCATCTTTCCTCACCTACCTTCTTTACTTACGAGATGGATCTATACTATTAGAACTTCCAAGGCTTGGTAAAGAGTGCGAATGGGAACAGCAACATTAGCTTATTGAACATCGGTAAGTTGCTTACTCACAAGCTTTCCCCCTAGTTTTCTCAACATCGTCCTTCGAATAGCCATGGAACTCAAAAAGGCCGCAAACCACCCTTACCTCTTCGATGGTGCTGAGTCTAATCCACCAAATGCTCTTCCTGAAGAAATCCTCAGAGGGCTCATTATGAACTCTGGCAAGATGGTTCTCCTCGACAAGCTCCTCAATCGACTGCGACAAGACGGACATCGAGTCCTGATCTTTTCTCAGATGGTTAGGATGTTAGACATTCTTTCAGACTATATTTCGTTGAGGGGATGGCCTCATCAGAGGTTAGATGGGATGGTGAGCAGCGATATGAGGAAGAAGAGTATCGCACATTTCAATGCGCCTGGGAGTCCCGACTTTGCGTTTTTGCTGAGTACGAGAGCTGGCGGGTTAGGGATTAATTTGGAGACGGCGGACACCGTTATTATCTTCGATGTGAGTTGTTCATGAGCTGAGATAAGGATAGCATGCTGATAACGGCTACTCAACAGAGCGATTGGAATCCGCAGAACGACTTGCAGGCGATGGCGCGCGCACATCGAATCGGACAGAAGAGCCATGTGAGCGTGTATCGTCTTGTTAGCAAGGATACTATGGAGGAAGATGTTCTGGAGAGGGCGAAGAAGAAGATGGTGCTTGAATATGCCAGTGAGTTGTCACTTTCTATTACCCTTTCTGTTCGTTGTTGACTTTTACCTTTTTTAAAAGTTATCAACCAAATGGACACATCACAAGCACATCTCGGGACTGGAACGGCAAGTTCAAAGTCCTGGAAAGGATACACCTAGACCAGACAAGGACAATTTGAGCAAGGACGAACTGACCGCAGTGTTGAAGTATGGCGCTCAAAAGATGTGAGTTCACCTTTCACCTGCCTTTTGAGGTATATATTCTGACTTAAAAAAGGTTTTGACAAGGACGATAACCAGCAAAGTCAAAAGCTCGCCGAGATGGACCTCGATGACATCCTGAAAGGCGCTGAGGACCACGAAACGCTCGCTGCTGCCGGAAACACGTCTCTCGGTGGTGAGAGTTTCCTGGCCACGTTCGCTGCTGTGAGCGGACGTTAAGAACGACATGTCCTGGGACGATATCATCCCTCCTCTGAACGGCAAAAACTCGAAAGAGAAGAAGATGAGAAGAAGGCTGCCGAGATTGCTGCTCAGTAAGGTGGGGGCGTGAGGAAGCGGGCAACATGCTGAAGTGAGTTATGCGGGCATGGACGCAGATCAGCCTGTGCCACCGCCAGTGAAGAAACCCAAGCCTGCGCCCCAGAGAAAGAGCGCGAGCCAGAAAGCAATGGAATTGAAGGAGAGAGATGTGAGAGTGCTTGTGAGGAGTTTGCAGAGAGTGGGAGATATCCATCAAGCGATATGATATTATCGTAAGTTGTGCTTTTCACATTGTGCGGTCCAAGCTTTTTCTAAAGTATCTGTATAGGTTGAGGAGTCGAGGTTGAAAGATAAGAACAAGGGGTCTCATTCTAGACGTCGTTGAAGAATTCTCGCTGAGTGCGAGCGAGCGTTAAAAGAGGCTGATGAGGAGGAGAAAGCTGCCAAAGCCGCTCTCGGTGAGACGCCAGGGACGAACCACAAGGCGAAAGCTATCCTCGTCACTGTTCGCAATGTCGGCAATATCAACGCTGAGACAGTCGTCTCTCGTTGTCGAGACCTCAAGATCTTGTACGAAGTTCTCTCAGTGCAAAACGACCCTTATCAGTGGCATCTTCCTGTCGACAACATCCGGCCTACGCTTAATTGGTCTGGCAAATGGACAGCCACTGAGGATGCGCGACTTCTCGTGGGTGCGTACATCTATGGCTTCGGCAACTGGGAAGGCATGGCCAAGGATGCGAAGCTCGGGCTTGACGGCAAGTTCTTCCTCGAGGAGGGTAAGAAGACGGAAGGAGACGCTGCCAATCGGCCTATTCCCAATGCTATCCATCTAGTTCGAAGAGGCGACTATTTGCTTGGCGTGCTTAGAGAGCACGAAGAGAAGATTCGTGCCTATGAGCAATCGATGCTGAACAGACAACGATCTGGTGGAGCAAGCAGCAGCCATCACCACCATCATCACCATGCCTCGATCCCCGCTAGCGTTCGTGCATCTTCATCCATCAAGCGGTCATGTCCCCCCCATGCCGAGTTCGTCGTCATATGTAACCGCGATGAAGAGAAGAGCAGAAAGCGAGGCTGTCGCCTCCATAGACGATGGTAGTAGCAAGAAGAAAAAGGCGACCCACGCCTACTTTCACAGACTCGTCGTCTTCGGACGAGTGCCCTTCGATGGACGAGGCTACGACGAAGGAAGAGTTGCGCCCTGTTAAGAAGCATTGGTATGTTTATGCTCGCTGTTTTTATCCACCACATTATTTACAGTTATCACATTTTTAGAAACAACTGAAGCTTACTGGAGAGGACATGCCTCGAGACGACAAAGTGCGCTTTTGAAGGAAGCTCTCAATGCGATCGGACAACGCATAGAGGCTGTCCTTGTCGAGAAGGCTTCTCTTGGTGAAATACGGAAAGGTGGAGACGACATCTCTGGTCGTATGTTTATTCCCTTTATATCATATACTGATGCTGACTTCCTGTGCAAAGATTTGTCACCTCTTCTGGCCCAAAAAGGTGAAAGCGTCAAAGCTCGAAGAAATTCATGCCAAGATGGTAATGAAGGCACGGATAACACAAGCAGTGGTGCCCCTGGCCACCCTGCAAAGAAACCCAGACTTTCTGGTGGTACTCCTGCCCAGAATGGGTTGCTTCTTCTGCTTCTGGATCTTCCATCCGTTCGAACGGCCATGGGAAACACCGATAGAACAATTTACTGTTTTTGACTTTCATACGACGCCCAGTGCTCCCTTGCCTTTTACCCTACCTTTTGCTTCGTCACTTTTTTGCATCTGATTTTTTGTATTTTATTCTTCTCTACGGAGTTAGATTTTGTTAGTCACCATAAAGTAATCATGTATTTGTATTCTCCATCGTTCAATATTTTTTAACCACGTCTCTACCTTCTGACATACAATGCCAGCATACATGGACAGTGATGATACACTGAGCTGCTTATGATACGTATTTCTTTCCCTTGAACCACAACCATACTATGCGCTCTTGCTGTTTAAAGCGTTAAACCTACACCACAATAGCCTTAGGTTGATTCAACCGCATCTCATATCCTCTACATCTTGGTTGAACTGAAACTCATAGGATGATTGTGATCAGCGCAGCCTGGTCACTTCCTGGATCCTCTGGCCTAGACTATTCTCAATCCTGCAACTGGAACGGTCAAAAACATGGATTTTTCTGAACAATGACCAGTCGAGGTTTGTATCTAGCCCTTGCCTTGTTGTAAGGCGCCAATTCTCATTTGAACCGCAGCAGATTAGGATCACTCTCTGAATTGACTACATAGATAGGAACAATCTCAAACCCTGGTCATGGGTCAGGTGGAATACGACACACCATTCGTAGCACTAAAAACTACACCAAAGGTTAAATCAACGCGCCAATCAAGGCCGACCACGGGAACGAGCTCATTGAAAAGTTCCAGGTAAATGATTGACCATCTGTCGAAGACCCTCTCCTTGCAGTGGTCTTGGCATTTTTAGCCTCATATGTGCCTGGACTGCAGTCCTTTTGGTGAGGTTTTCAAGTCTCGCTCGCGCGCCGCAAGCTACGAATAGCCTTGCTACTGAACAGGAGAGAATGCGCCATTCTATCTACCAAAGCTCTCAAGAGTATGTGGCGATAAATTCATCCATAGGT
>JAJTUO010000172.1:0-48798 GCA_021399455.1 Flagelloscypha sp. PMI_526
TATGGGATATTGGAGAGTATGGGATTATTGGAGAGTATGGATATTGGAGAGTATGGATTTGGAGAGTATGGGAAATGAGGAATTCTCTAACAATAGATAGCAAAATTCACGAATTTTTTTTCCAAATTATTGAGCTTCATAGACGGTCATTTTTGCTATGCTAGTCCATAAGTTCCATGTCTGAGCTCTCTCTGCGCCTATATGGGCCAAGAGAGCAATCAGGATGCCGTGCCGATGACAACACTTGCAGTCCATTACTTCCACCAGTGTCTAACTCTGCGTCAGCCCCCTCTTCACATTTGAACAATTCTCCGAATGGTCAAGCCTGCAGCACCATCAAACCAGTGCTTGCCTTAAGAATAAATTATCCATGAGCTTCGCTTCAAGCACTCTTCTAGGACTGTATATCGCCGGCCAGTGCCTTGATTGCTTTCCCGGGATTGTTAAGAGGACTCTTCAGATGATCTCTAAGCACAGAAAGTTGCGTTTTGGATGAAGCGACTTCAATTTATATACTAATACCCTCCAAATCTGCAAAAGAAAGTGTGTAAATCCGTGAAAACAGCCCATAAAAAGTATGGGTCTTGGCCCCAGAGAGCCATGGGTTATGGAGTTTGGGAGGGTATGGGTTTTGGGAGCGATTTTAGCGGTCTCCCAACTCGGGAGTCATGAAATCTTATGGGTTTTCGGAGGTTATGGGCTATGAGGATCGTGGGTTAGGAGGGAGTCGACCGTATTCTAGAACTCAAGATTACTGCTATGACTGTGTGTCTCAAGGTTTGAAGACGAGGAAGTGTTCATGGCTCTTCTTCAAGGAGCTCCGACGACTGGGAATGGAACGGGGAATTTTGTTCGGCAGGGTTGATCCTGTTGAAGGTTAAGGAGCTCCTTCTTCTGGACTAGACTCCTGTAGCTTGGAGAATTTGGATGTGGAAGTGGGAGATTTGGACAGTGTGGATCCACTTTTGGGATTGGATAATGTTGGGGAGGTTACGACTTTCATGAACATGGCTGGTGGAGACCTAGCATGTCAGAACGGCCAAGGGCAGCTGCCTTCGTAACGCATATTGGGCTGCGATACCTTCTCAACCTTTAGATTCCCAAGTAGGCTTTTTAAAAGTAAGCGAAGAGGAACGAAAGCTGAGCTGGTTACGATCATAAAATTCTGAAATGTTGGTTTGTCACGAAAGGAATTGACACCCTTCCTTCCATTTATACGGCGTGAGACCAGAGCTATAATACATAGGTCTTGACCAGAGCATAGATCAAAGCACTCGCTGTGATAAAGAACCCAGACATATTGAGCATGCTGCGGAGAGCTCGAGGTTTCATAATTGTCTCTGAGCGTTTCACAAATTCATCTGCACTATTAATCCGTGGGAATGCTTCCAATGGAACTGGGTGATCAAGAAACTAAAAACCAATGATTTAGTTAGAACACTTAACGACAACAAGAGCGACGAGAAGGTTCCTCACATAACATAAGGGATCCCATCCATCCTCAACAGTCCATTCCAACAACCTGTCCCTTGGGACCAACCCTCGTATCATCGCTTCATGTTCCTTGTAAACCCACTGACCGCAATTGACTATACCTGTCTCCAGGTTTCCTGTTCGAAAGAACCCAGGGATGCAATACCCAAATGTGAACTCCCACATCCAAAAGAGCTCTGATTGAAAGGCACATAGAAGTCGAATGAAAGGGGATCTGTATGATTCGTCGAGGAATGTCTTTTCAATGCTTCTTTGCCAAGCGTCTATCAATCGAAGTTTAGTCAAGACCATAGCAGCGGGCGTGAATAAAACACGGACCTCTGTCTCGTCGAGTATTCAAAACAACTTTCGCATCAGGATAAGCCTCAATCATTTCACGCGCAAATGCATATCCAATTGTATCCACAATAGCGTCGGCATGTCCTAACCTCTCGTCGAATTCCTCCGCTGTGATAGTCTTGTTCGGTTGACACCACTTCTTTCTCGCAAGTTCAACCCACTGCTGAAGATAAGCTGGATTGTCGAATTGAAGATCCCAACCGTGCAATGTTGTATATCCAAGTTTAGTGAGCGCAATAGAAAGTGATTCTGTTGCTGAGCGAGGAGGACCGACGCATATGACGCGAAGGGGTTTGGTACGCGTTCGTTTAGGTGGCGTAGGAAGACCATAAATCCAGGTCTTCAGTGTATGCGTAAAGGCACTTGATTGCATAGCGTACGACGCGTCAAAAGATGGGGAAGGGAAAGGTTGATGAAAATGACAGTCTTGCGCTATATAAACGGAGATCCCGCCCTGCCTAGGCTCGTATTGCGTATTGGTGATCGAGTACTCTAAATCATTCCGGCGGGAAAGCTATCCACACAGAAAGAGACTGCAACAAATTTGACATCATGCGTTCACCACATACACCAGCATGGAGATTTAGGGTATGCGTGCATGTTTTAGACGGATTCAGAGCATATGCATAAATAGAGTAGCAAGGAACTACAATGAGGTATTAGCAATTCCCTCGTTGGTTTTAGTTATGAGCTATAGTATAGCTTTGGCCTCAAAAAATGTTGCATAGTACAAAATAAGTACTTGCTCACAACACAATAAGGGAAACGGGAATGAAGGTGGGATGGCTCATGAGACATTCCCGTGTTCACGAAATTGACAGCCTTTTCTTCCAATATTTTTACAATACAACATGATATTATGGTTATAAGGCATAGTATTTGATCAAACTGTACGTAATAGCACTTGTTGTAACCAAAAAGCCGGTCATATTGAGCATGGCACGGATAGCTCGAGGTTTCACAATTTCCTCGGAACGTTTCGCCAACTCTTCTGGATTATTAGTCCGAGGGAATGCTTCATCAGGAACTGGCTGGTCAAGAAACTAAAAGCAAACATTAGTTTAGAGCGACTCAACAACAGCTGTTGCGACCAAAGAGGACTCTCACCTGACACAAAGGCTCCCATCCATCCTCAACGCTCCATTCCAACAATCTCTCCTTTGGAACCAGTCCTCGTATCATCGCTTCGTGCTCTTTGTAGACCCACTGACCACAGTTCACTATTCCAGTCTCTACGTTTCCAGTTCTGAAGAACCCTGGAACGCAATACTTAAAAGTGAACTCCCGCATCCAAAAGAGCTCCGATTGAAAGACGCATATAAGCCCAATGAGAAACGGTCTGTACAATTCGTCAAGGAAGGTCTTTTCAATGCTTCTTTGCCAGGCATCTGTTCATGTAATCCAACGATGTTAGTCAAGACCATAATGCCAGACGCGAATGCTGACCTCTATCTCGTCGGGTATTCAAAACAACTTTTGCATCAGGATAAGCCTCAATCATTTCTCGCGCAAATGCATATCCAATTGTATCAACAACGGCATCCGCATGTCCTAACCGTTCGTCAAATTCCTCCGCGGTGATGGTATTGTTCGGTCGACACCATTTCTTTCTCGCAAGCTCGACCCATTGTTGAAGATAAGCTGGATTATCGAATTGAAGATCCCAGCCGTGCAACGTTGTATATCCAAGTTTAGTGAGCGCAACGGAAAGTGATTCTGTTGCAGAACGAGGAGGACCGACACATATGACGCGAAGAGGTTTGGTGCGAATTCGTTTTGGAGGTGCAGGAAGGCCATAAATCCAAGTCTTCAGTGAGTGAACAAACTCGCTCGATTGCATGGCGCGTCCAAAGAAGGGTGAGGAAGAGAATGCGATGAAAGGAACCAGTTTTGCAAATTATAAACGGAGATCCCGCGTAACTGAGACTTGGCGATCGAAATTCCAGTTCATCATTCCCGACTCGGACAGCGGAGGGAAGTTATCCACGGGCGGGAGCAAGACCGAGAGAGAGATAGATCACCACAAGCAAGATAGAGGTTTTTGAAATGTGTGCATATTTTGGACAGTTTCAGAGCATATGCATAGGTGGCAAGGACAAAGAAGAAATGCGGACTACAGAACTACAATGGATGATAGTATCTCCCTCATCGGTTCTAGTTAGAAAAAGTTAGCTTCTAGAGATCCAGCGGGTAACAAAGAGGCGTACCTTGACAAAACCAATCATCGCAGACTTCTCACGGAAACACTGACGGCAAAGGTCAAGACCGTACTTGCGAATCAAACCAGCCTGGTGGGCACAGAGGCGGCTGTTCAAAATATGAATCAATATAAAAGGCAATGTCGACTCAGAAAAGAGAACAGACCATTGCCTACTACCCTTTCCGTACTTGCGAGGGCGAGAGAACCAGACGGCGTCGTGTGTCATTTTTCAAAAGATTTTTAGGATCTACAAGTAACACGTTCAATCACATAGGCTGAAGGCGATGTCGAGAAGAACGAACAAGGCTGAAGCCGACGGTGGTGGAAGTCTAAGACGAAAGTGGCTGTCACAATGAGTGACATTCGTCTGTACAGAAGCGAGTCACACTCAACCTGATTGCTCCTGCGTCCTTACCTTGCGCACTTGCTGTCATGCAACTGGATGGTAGGATCCTATCATATTATGAATTATTATAATAAATTATCCTTTGCTATTGCTGCCTGTGTTCCGACTGTCTTGAGCTTTGAGCATTCTTGAGGCCTTGTCACGTCACACAATACTTGGGTTCAATATTTATCTGTATTGGAAATGACGAGGGCGTAACTAAATAGTCAACATGAAACAAAGATGCTAGCAACTCAGTGGGATTGACAAAACGACCTCTCCAAATCAGAGCTCTGGGGCAATGCTCAAAAGGCATAAACAAGAATCGTGGTGTCGTCTATACGCGATCGCCCACGAGCACTCCCAGACTCTAACATCTCGACAACCAAATCCTGGCCTCCGATAGCGTGCCAGAGAAGGTCGAGAGCGAGGTTGTTAGAATTCATATCCGCCTGCATAATCCACTCACCGAAGAGTCCATCAATGCTTTCCTCTCGTCTGTCTTGCATGAAGAGGTTGGCAAGGCCGTCGGAGGCAAGGAATAGAACAGATTTATTCTCTCCGTCAGGTCCACTCAGGTCAATATGAGAAACTTCAGCAATGTTAGAAAGATAAGGAGGGGTGATATTCCTCGACGGTAGAATATCGACTCCCATTCCTATATGCATAGGAGGTTCGGAGTATGCCAAAACTCTTTGTTTCCAAATATTAGGAAGCTTGAACATCATGTCCCCAAGAGCTAACAATTTGATCGCGTGAGTTTGAGCACGAAACGTTATGCTTTTTTGGCACATACCGCGAGTGACCATAATCAACCCCAGGACTCGATGATTTTCTGGATTAATAGCATTTTCCTCTCCTGGATGCTCAGCTAAAATACGTTCCCATTCCGAAGGGTTGCTGGTGTTGTGGCTACTACTAAGCATCGTCACTGTCCAGCCTTCTGTAGCCTTGTTTTGCATTGCAATCACTGTATTGCGAGGGCCTAAGTTAATTTGCAAGTGAAACATGGATAGATAGAACATACCGCAGTCACAATCCCCAAGGCCAGCCACAACCAACTATCTGTTGGGACTCAACAAAGCTACAAGGGCAGTGGTCCCAGTTCTTTCACGCATGGCCTCTAGAATACCTTGGCCGGTCTGTGGGTCATTGACAACCTCCCGAATGGCTTCGTCAGTAAGTTCCCCTAGCTGCGCTTCCCCTCCATAGAACAATTCTGTCACTCCAGCTTTGAGTTCATCATCAAGGCAGGAAATCGATTCAACAAGAATTTGATGTAAGACTGAGACAGTAAGATCATCTGTCAAGGAATCGACTGCCTCCGTAAGCCGACTCTGAATGCGCAAAGGTAGCATATCCTTCACATAGTCCACACAGTCAACCCCTGCCCCATGACCTACACCAAATTATGAGTTCCCCGCAATATTCATCAGAGGGAACGAAGTGACGAGGACTAAATACCATTGAAAACAGACAAGAATGTCCAAGAACCGTTAACCAAGTTCCAAACAGCAGAAACGGCGCGGTCTTCTTTGGTGCGAGGTTGAAAAGAAGCAGAGTGGACACCGTTCAAAGTATCAGCTTTGGATGCACGAGCAAGTTGGATACGAATAGAGGTTCGGGAGTTACTATCCATCAGAAACGCGTAAAAAACGTCATCCGCAAAAAAGTCGTTGAAGGGTACTGTTTTGTATCTTGCGCGACGCTCTGTTGTCAATGAAAGCTGAGACAAGGAAAGGGGCTGAGTGTCTCAGGGGTCCGGTGACAGGTGGTGACTCACAGCTGGGAATATAAATGCTCTTTGTTCCTGCGTTCATGAGCGATCCAACTTAGCCCAAATTACTCATCCAGGGTTGCTCCTTATTGTGCGTAAAGTCTTATTATCTGATTTTTGTTGTTTGACTTTAGTTCTATCCTAAGCAAGCTTTAGTCTATGTCGTTGCAAGGCTTCAATTTCCATGATTTAGATTCCCTCCGAAAGAAGCTTCGAGCAGGGGCTGTTCTTTGGTCTTATGAAGAGAGAAATGCAGTCAAGGAGTCCATTAAAGTTGCGGAGCATCAACTGAATACGCTCATTCCTGCTGCGATTCAGCACCTTCAGGAATATGTTCAGCTGCAAAAAGCCTCCATCAACCATATTTCAAGGTTACCTCAGGAACTGCTCTCTGAGGTCTTCTTGTACTTCACTTATTCCTCTGGGCCTTGCCTTGTGTTTGATAACGCTTCTCATCCGTCTGCCCTCACTCAAGTCTCCTCTTGTTGGAGAGAGACGGTTCGCTCAACACCTTCACTTTGGGCATCATTCATTGTCAGCTGTGCTCCATTCACACGCCATTCTGTCTCTCAAACTATGCGACACATAAGGGACCATATCAAATACTCGAAGAGACATCCCCTCCAATTCCAGCTAGAACTCTTCCCTGAGCGTGCTTGGCGACTCGACACTGAGAGCATCCCTGTCATCCCCCTTCTGGTGCAAGAGAGCTGGAGATGGAAATCTTGTACTATTACGAATTTAACAGAGAATTCTCTCTCCGTCTTTGCTCCTATCCGTGGCAATCTGCCCCTTCTTGACCACCTATGCATTCGAGGCGATTACGAAATGGTCACAACACTAACTCCAATCACGATTTTTGACAAAGCACCCTCCCTAACCAAGGTCGACCTTTTGGCAATTTCGATACCTCGATTCTCTCTACCTTGGGCACAGCTCCGGAGACTTGGTGTTAGCAACACGGGAGTGGCAGTGGTCTCCATCATGGCGGAGCAACTGGAGAATCTACGTGACATTCACATAATGACAGACCATTCCACTTCCTTCGGGACTCTACCTTCTGGAGGTGTTATCCTCCCCAATCATATCGATTCCCTTTCTCTAGCCGCGAGCAACGGGTCGATTTGGAGGCGGTCCAATATAGATACTCGCCTGCTGCTCCCCCCAACACTGCTTAACCTCAATTTATATGCGCGTTCATCAGAGATGGGTGGAGACTGCCCTGCCATACTCCTCAACCTCCTCTCACGCTCATTCCCGGCGAATGGCCCACCCAGCCGAATTCATACCTTAAGTCTATCTGAAGGTCTTGAACCGTCTAGCTACATCAATATGCGCAAGGCTCTAGCGTATCTCCCTGAGTTGTCACACTTGACTGTGTCCTTGCCTTCTCGATCAAAGCGCAACTTCACCTTTTTCGGCGAAGGAGGAAATATTTTGCCACTTACTTTGATGTTCCAACGAGACAGTGACGTTCAGCCATGTCCGCAACTCGCAAATTTGGTGGTGAAGAAGATTGAGGTGAGTCGATGGGAGATGATGTTTGAGCTGGGCAAGGTCGTTTCGAATCGGAATGATTGGGTTCGCGATAGTGTTTCTGGTGTGTCCGCTTTACAGACGATTCGCCTCGAATTTTTTCACCTTGAAGGATCGGATGTAAGGATTGAGACCCTCACTGGAGTCCCTGTGGAATGTGTGGCAATCCATTCAGAGTTGCTGGGATCTGAGTGGGATTGGGTCCAAGAAGTGGCCTACGACGATGAAGACGACGATTTATAGTATATCTGTTATATATCTAGCCAATGCTTCAAACTATATTTATTAAGTTTGCATTGTTTTAAGCTGAATGTGTGAAATGAAAATGCTTTGATCCAGCCCTTGTGTCCCGCGGTCACGTTCTTGCAAACCACGTCAACATTTAAGGAGGTGGCTTATCCAGCTTGTAAGCGGAACTAGATATTCTTCAACTGTATCTCATTTATGATTTAGTTTCTCTCCTGCTTAACTATGTCTTCCGAGTCATACGAATGGACTATGCGCGACCTGGAAACTCTTCGTGCTCGCCTTCGACAAGGGTCCGTGCCCTGGACCTCCTCCGAGGTTCAAAACGTAAAGCAATCAATTCAAATTGCTCAAGACCAACTCGACTTCCTGCCCTCACTCATAGATAATCTGCAAGAGTTTGTCCGATTGCAGTCGGCATTCATTCATCCGTTGCAACGTTTACCGATGGAATTGCTTGGTGAAGTCTTTTGGCATTATGCATTCCATTCACAAGACGCTTTACCTCACCTTCATCTCGGTCAAACTCCACTCATCCTTTCCCGTGTATCGTCTAGATGGAGGCAAACTGCGTTGACTATGCCTTCGTTGTGGTCTTCGTTCTCGCTGAGTTGCCTGCCAGTCATCCCAAAATCGAGTCCGTGGACCCTTGTGATTTTAAGAGCTCACCTGGAGTACTCTAGTCAAAATCAGTTGACAATAGACGTTGATCTATCGGGCTTCAATTCGTTCAATGTGCAAGTTCTCTCTAAGCTTGTCAAGACTTCCGCGAGGTGGAGGAGCATCTCCTTCAAGGCTCTTAGTCCGTCCTTCATACCTGTCCTTTCGCATATCCAAGGAAACATCCCGGTCCTTCGTGCTATGCACCTTGAAGGTGACTATAAGGAATTCCAAGAAGACTATCCAAACACCGCGTTCACGCAGGCTCCGTTGTTGACTAAGGCCACAATCCGTTGGTTCCATCCGTCGAGTGTTAACATTCCCTGGAGTCAGATTCAGGAGCTGACCATGAGCAGTGCCAACTATATTTCGTTGCCTGAGGACGTGAACTTGGACCACGTCCGTCGACTTCGACTGCTTGCCGATGCCGAATTCCAACTGATCGTCGACGATCCCATACGTCTCCCTAATTTCGTAGAACATCTGACTTTTCAAGCTGGAGAATTGGGAGTATGGGAGTCTGACACGATGAAGAACTTTATTCTTCCTTCCACAGTCACCTCTTTGTCTGTTGTTAACGAGGGGCTTCACACTCTCGGACGTATTAGGACTCTTTCTTCTCTATTTTCCCGGTCATTTCCAGGACCTTCGTTTCCACAGATCCAACAACTGCATTTGTCTGACATAATCCCAAGTTCGGATCACCATGTCCTGCGCAGTCTTCTGGCAAACCTTCCTGAACTTTTGGACTTGACAGTAGCTCTGTCACTGGAAACGTCTACAAACATCCTTACCTCTTTCTTGAATGCTCGGACGAACCCTCTGAAGACTGTCCTGGCTTTTCATAGAGATGATCTCAGGACTCCATGCCCCAAGCTGCAAAAGCTCTCGGTGGTTAGAATTGAAGGAGATGTAGAACGAGTCTTTGAATGTCTAGAGGAGATGATTCGCCACCGTTTGGCGACCAAACTAGATATTTGCACGAGCCTAGAATCTATTAGGCTCGAATTCTTGTCTCAGTTGGACGAATATTGGGATTCGGAGGTGAAAGTCGTGGCTGGGATTCCCGTCCTAGTCTCTTCTATAATTCAGCGTACATCCGAGGAGGAGAAGAACGGTGAACCAGGGAGCTGCCTAATATCGTAATTGAGAATTTATGTTATTCGATTCAAGTGCTCCACTCCACTCCGTACATCGGAGGTTTCCAGGACGAAGCTTCTTTCGCCGGCGGCAGTGTCAGGGATGTGAGCCATAACAAGAGCATTATCACCGAGCATACTCTTGCATTCAACGGTCATCTCAACTTCCCCATGAGAGCATAGCATTCTTGAGAGTTCTGTATTTTCTAGGCTGCGTCCGCTGTCTCTCTTCTCTTAACATTCCTTGTTGCTGTTTCTTCGACTCAAAACACTTTGCCATGCCCTTAAATGAGTCGCGTGAGCACGGTGATATTCCGGATGGTATGTCCCGCTTGCCCTAGCAACTTGAATATCCAGTTATTAAACTAGTGCTTGGCTAGATTCAAGTACTTCAACGTCAACAACTCCAGACACTCATAGCACAAATGGAACGACCCCTATAGCCGTTGCTATCAATGTCCACCCGGCATCAGAGAACAATTCCCTTGCAAGTAGCACTGGATCTCCCGCAAAGGGTGATGACGAAGGAGATTTCGAAGAGGGATCTGTTTCTCGCACAGCAAAATACTCGAAAAGTGGTGGTCCAGAGGAGGGATATGTCCCTGTCGAGTCTTCGCACGTACCAAATCCAACTGTCGAAGACGAAGGCCTAAACGCAGGAATCGTGGGAACCCAGCGTTCTGTACGCTTTCGTTCTCGTGTTCGCATTACCTCAGGAATCCCACACCGCAAACGGAAGCGTCGCCCCTCCATGCTCGAAACCATGCTGTCTCCGAATGACGACTCTGCCGCAACACAACATCACGCACGACGAGGCTCTTCTTCATCCTCTGTCTCTGAAAGCAGCTCTCCTTCGTCTTCTATATCTGCTCCGCTCCGATACAGGAGGGACTCTGCTTCAACATATAATGACTATGATGATGACGCTTCTTGGAGAGGTTGGCGGCCTTTAGGTCAGCGAGTTAACTGGTTTCCTCGAACAAATGGTTCCAACGAGCAGACGAGTCTTTTGCGAAATGGGCAGCATGTGAGGCGGTATGGAGTGTCAGACGAAGAGGACGAAGATTATGCCCAGCAACTTGCGAAGGATATTGACATGGTGTTTGGAACATGGCCTGGGCGGCTTCTCAATCGCCATGTTTGTGTATTTCCTCACAATGCGATAGATTATACTAAACGTCGCACTAGTGGTGGTGGTGGCAGCTGGAACCAATATGCTGTTGTTTATGCATGGATGAGTATGACCCTGATATCGAGTAATTTATGCTCTTAACACCTCCCGTACACGATGCCTTGAACGAATGACTCTTATGGCTTCTAGATGTCGCTTTCTTATCATCGGACCGTTCTGCTCGAATGTACTGATACCCTCCCTCTTGTATATTGACCATATTGTCATTGTAGCTGATAGTATTTTTTTTTGGAACTTTGGCGCTTGGATAATATTTTTTGGTCGTGTTTCAACTTTGGTATCCACGATCTCCTGCATCCAGTGATTTCAGTATTTTTTTTGGCGATAAATAGACCGCAACTGAAGCGCTGACAGCACCTTCTCTTCTCATCCCTCTACTAAGGAAGTTCGTTGCTCAGTATTGTGTCGTGGTCAGCTCTCTTAAGATTGCATCCCGTACATTCCCTTTACGAATTCTTTTGAGAACCTTGCTTGGCAATATCGCTTGTATTCCTGCTCTTGTTGTACATGTGAAGCCTTGTCGTCCTGCCATGCACAATGCACCAACGGTTTGGCACACAATCAAATGTATGTTTCACAACTCTATCAGTGGTTTTTGTATCCAGTCAAACCCGGTAAGCCAGGTGGTCTCTTTGGTTCCGAAAACTCAGGCAAGGTTAGCTCTCCTTGAGTTGTTGTCGCAAGCACGTTCAGTTAATTTCCTGATAAACGTAGACATCTCTCGCGATAAGAGCCTCACTTGGCATATACGTCGTACCAGTACACATTTCCTCTTGGATATCTGCAATCTAAAAGATCGTCCTTTAGTCAGATTGGGATCCCACTATTGAGGATACGTATGCCATTAGAGTGCCATATCAAGATGGAAAGGTCATTTCTTTTCAAGTCGATGACTTTTGTTCATCGGAGCCATGGCTGAACATGGGGTATTGTGTCAAGAATTGCTTCAATTCTCGCAAACCGCCAGTAGTAATCCTGTGTTTCTCGGTGGTAGACCCCTCGTCATTTAAGGCGGTAGCTGACCATGTGAGCCTTCCTTCCCTTATTTCTAGCCCACTCTCAACTAGCAAAATGACTTGTAGTGGCATCCAGAAATCATGAAATGGGGTCCTAAGGCAAAAGTCCTGCTTGTAGGTACCAAATCTGATTTACTATTGTCCGAAACGAATCTAGAAGAACTTCGTCTACGGTAAGGATCTATCATGACAAAAGGAATTGACAGTTTATTCCAATTCATGCTTACATAGACATCTCAGCCCTATTCAACGTGAACAAGGTCATGCATTGGCGAAGTATATCGGAGCCTATGCTTACGTTGAATGTTCTGCAAAGGAAGATCGCGGGATGCAAGAACTTCGGGAGGCATTACTTGACGGAGGAAGGGAGCTCATCTCACAAAAACCTGGGATCCCTCAAATACCCCTAAAAGAAAACCGCCGCCAGAAGAGGAAAAGTGACTGTAGGTTAATGTAAAAGGCGTATGCTTTTGGACAATCATCAAGACACGAAGAAATCCTCATCTAAGTTTTAGACAGGACGAGATTCTTATTACTGTGTTGTCTCATGACACGAGTGAATCGTTGTGTGGGTAACGGTTGGTAAGGTATATGAAAGGGCGGAGCAAGCTCATTTCCGAACCATTCCGGTCGAAACATACTGATGCCTCCTAAACATTGTAACTGACGAAAACTAAACACTGGAACAATATTCCCTTGTACTCCTTACTCCTGTACCTCGGCCATAAGTTACACTCATTTGGGTCGGTGGTTTAGTGATTTGCATCGGATGGAAGCGCTGGCAGTCGTTCAGCTTTCAACCTCCACTTCTGCGTTGATTCTAAAGGTCTAATTGTTACATAATAAGGCGCATCGGTGCACTATATCGCGCTATCATCTTATTCTCAAGCTGTATTGTGAAACATTACCTTTTTGCAATGAGCACCGCACCTACAGTCTCACATAAGGTCCAATGTATGTTGCATTGTCCTACTCTTCGTATCTAGTTAAACCCAACGAGTCAGGCTGTTTCCTCGGTCCTCTCGGGGTAGGCAAGGTTAGCTCTCCTCTTCAGAATTTTGTCGCAAGCATGCCCTATTAATCCTCCGTTAAATGTAGACAGGTCTCGTAATACGACTCATGGCTGGCGAATATGTAGTACCAGCACCCATTTTCATCCAAAGTATTTGAAAACTAATAGGCTTCCATTTAGACGTTTTGGGATCCTACCATTGAGGATACATATACCTTTAATGTTCCGCATGAAGATGGAACAGTCGTTCGTTTTGAACTTGACGACTGGTACTCAACCGAATGGGAGTCCATCGACGTCTGTGTCAGGAAGTGCTTTAGAGAACAGGAACCACGGTCAGTAGCTCTGTGTTTCTCATTGTTGGACCCCCGTTCTTTTCAGGCAGTGATACATCAAGTTGACTCTCCCTTTTTTCTCCGTCTTCTCTTGGCTTACATAATAGCTTGCAGTGGTACCCAGCAATCATGGAATGGGAACCTAGGGTGAAATTTCTGCTTGTGGGGACTAAATCCGATGCCGAAATGTCAGAAGCGGATCTAGATAATCTTCGTCTACAGTAAGATTGCATCGTCACGGGAGGATTTCAGTGATTATGAATTAACATTTACAATAGACATGTCGGCCCAATCCAACGAGAACAATGTCATGCATTAGCGAGAGAAATTGGAGCCCATGCTTACATTGAATGTTCAGCAATGGAAGGTCATGGGATACAAGAGCTTCTGGACGCCTTGGTTGAGGTTGGAAAGGAGTCTACCCCACAACCACCTGGAGCTCCGAAGGTCATCATGAAGGAAAAACATAAGCGAAAGAGAAAAAATATTTGTGTGTTGATGTGAATATCGGACCTTTTTAGAATAATAGTAAGAAAACAGTCTAGGTAGGAGCTCCCAAAGGTGAATAATCTGTTCTTTGTCAGCGTCTGTACCACCCCTACGAGGTTTTTAGAGATTGAAACATGTGAGAAGTTATAGTAATAGCACTTTTAGAGGAAAGGAAGATTCTAGATGCGTAAAATGCAGGGAATAAATCACTCACTCTCGGCTGCAATCTCAATTTGAGCCTCTGGTTTGTCACTCTCATTGTGCCCCCCGTAAAACAAAATTCTCAGAATGCACAATAAATTCACCTGCTGCTCGGGGGCCCTTGCATTCTACCTACCTCCCACCATGGAGGCCAATTATGATGAGGTCATCAACTCCGAGTCGGTCCTACCGTTGTAGACGGCATCTCTGCAAATGTCTCCGTGTGGGACCAGTGTTCATATACTCTGAGCTGCCGGTGGAATTATCCATCTGCGCGTCTCCAATGTCCGCTGTCTTGCATGCCAGGAGGTTATCGAACTGGGGTATTGGGTATAAAAGCAGTTTCTCGGATGAACCAGAGGAGCAACTGAACGCACTCACTTCGCAGCATCAGTATGGGCAACTACCTCTCAATCATGGCTCAGATGTACCCTCCTAAGGCCACATGGACGGTCGATGACATGCCTGACCTCACAGGAAAGGTTGTCATTGTGACTGGAGGTAATACTGGTATTGGATACCATACTGTAGCGGTACATGCTTTTTTCAGCGTCCTTGCTTCATGTTAACTCATTTGTCTCCCATTTTAGGCTCTATTAAGTCACAATGCAAAAGTATACCTTGCTGCAAGAACAGAAGGCAAGGCAAAAGACGCCATTTCCAAGTTAAGGGACGAGACGGGCAAGGAGGCTATCTGGCTTCCACTCGACCTTGCTGACCTCAAAAGTATCAGAAAAGGAGCTGAGGAGTTCATTTCGTACGTGAATTTGTTCATGATGCGATAGCAGTGCTTGAACTCTTCGATCTCCTAGTAAAGAAAATGAATTGCATCTCCTTTTTAATAACGCGTATGCAAAGTCTCCTCTTACCCCCCTGATTCACACGTTTGACCTGATTCACTCAGAGGCGTTATGGTCAGCCCAATGGAGATGCTCACGGCACAAGGCTACGACCTTCAATTTGGAACCAATGTCCTCGGTCACTTCTTCTTCACCAAACTTCTTCTCCCAACCATGCAGCGTACGGCCAAAAAATCGCAAGTCCGGATCATTAATACATCGTCAAGTGGTCATTATGCAGGCGCCCTTGACTTTAGCGGAATTTGGGTCGATGGAGCAAAGCGGAATAAGAAGACCCCGGCAGATATGTATATTCAAAGCAAGAATGTACGACTGATTCCCTTGTTTTCACTGGAAAGTTCTTTCTCATCCTAAGGTTATAGGGAAACGTTATTTTCTCCAACGAACTCGTTCGTCGGTACGGGAATGACAATATCATCTCACATTCTCTCCACCCCGGTAAGTAACGACTCACGCATGTTGAACTATATGCTGACAGTTTGGTAGGGAGTATAAGCTCGGATCTTCAACGCCATTCGCTGCATTCCGGAAAAAAAATCGTAGAATATTTAATGCTCTACCCTGCACCGATGGGTGCCATCACCCAACTTTATGCAGGAACAAGCAAAGAAGGAGGAGAGATTAACGGTGCCTTTTTCATTCCATGGGCACGAATAGGAAAGGCTCGGAAAGAGACTAATGATGTAGCTTCAGGTCGTAGGTTGTGGGATTGGCTGGAAGTGCAAGTGGCGGGATTTTGAAAAAATAAATAAATAGAGATTTTGAACGGACTTAGCGGTAAAGTTGCAATATATTTAACTGTTAAATTACATCTACTTTGTTTTTTTAAACGACGGAGGCCTATATATTTGCCTTCTCTTTGCTAGACCTCAACTGCCAACAGCCCTAAAGCAATCTGCCTCTATTTCTGAATAAGCAACAAGGTGCTGGCAGCCGTTTAGCGTTCAACCACCACATCTGCTTCGATTCTGAAGGTTGCTCGCTGCGCTGTAAACTGTAGCCGTGAACTTTACTAAGATCGCACCACACCTAGCCGTTTGCAAATATCTAAGAATCTCTTACACCTTTTGAGGCTTTTCATCTGAAACACTGCTTTCCTGCCATGAGCAATGCATCTGCTATCTCGAATAAGGTCCGATGTATGTCTCACCTTCGTCATCTTCGTATCCAGCTGAACCCACTGAGCTAGGCTGTTTCCTCGGTCAGCCCGGGTTGGGCAAGGTAGGTATACCTCCTTTCGACTTTGGTTTCAAGGCTGCATCATATTAATCTTTCATCAAATGTAGACAACTCTCGTATTACGACTCTTATTGGGCAAATATTTTGTATCTGTACTCATCGTCCTCTAAAATACTTGGAAACTAATGAGCCTCTATTTAGCCAGCTTGTGATCCTACCCTTGAGGATACATTCACCGTTAATGTCCCATATAAAGATGGAACGGTCGTTGCGTTTGAGGTTGACGACTGGTGTGCCGCGAACGAATGGGAGACCAGCGACGCGAGCGTCCGGAGAAGCTTTCGGCACCAGGAACCGCGACTAGTGGTTCTATGTTTCTCATTGGTGGACATCTCTTCGTTCAAGGCAGTAGTAGATGAAGTGAGCCTTCCTCCTCTTGTTCCTGGGTCCTCTCTGAACTCCCGGAATATTTTGTAGTGGTACCCAGCAATCATGAAATGGGAACCTAGGGTGAAAATTCTGCTTGTGGGGACTAAATCCGATGCCGAAATGTCAGAAGCAGATCTAGATAATCTTCGTTTACAGTGAGATTTCTTCGCCACAAAATGAATTCAGTGTTTATTCCCTAGCGTTTACCCTAGACATGTTGGCCCAATCCCACGAGAACAATGTCACGCATTAGCGAGAGAAATTGAAGCCTATGCTTACATTGAATGTTCTGCAAAGGACGATCACGGGATACAAGAGCTTCGGCACGCTCTACTCGAGGTGGGAAAGGAACCCATCCCACGGCCAACAAACACTGCTAAGGTGTTCTTGAAAGAAAAACATCGGCCGAAGATAAAAACCATTAACACATGTGTGTCGATGTGAAATAGTAGACTTTTTCAAAGAATTCCTTACGTAGGCGGCTGTAGACGGCTGGAGACGCGGCAAACAGGTATGAATTCCTGCAGAGTTGATACTTGTGCCCTTCGTGCCTCCCTAGGAAGTATGATTAGAGAATTATTTAATCATATGCGAGAAGTCGCAGTAATAACACTCTCGGGGGTAAGATTCCAGACGTGTGCAAGTACGAACACAAGTATGTGTATCCGGCTGCAATCTTACTTTGTGCTCCCAGTCTGTCAGCGTACGCTCATCATGCCTTCTGGAAAACAACATTCTAAGAAGACACTTTTTACTTATTGCCCAACACACCTTGCATTTTATCTCACACGAACAAAGGAGCACTCATTTAATTTTGACGAGGTCATCAACTCGGTCCCAGGCGGCATTTCTGCAACCGTCGCCGTGTGAGACCAACTTCCTATACTGTAACCTGCCGGTGGAATTTGCAGCCGCGCGTCTCTAATGTCTGCCGTCTTGTGTCGTTTTTATGCTAGGATGTTATCAAGCCCGAGCTTTGGATATAAAACCGGATTCTCAGATGACCGAGGAGAGCAACTCGAACACATTATTCGCGTCACAACTTCAATATGGGCAACTACATCTCAATCATGGCTCAGATGTATCCTCCTAAAACAAAATGGACGGTAGATGATATGCCTGACCTAACGGGAAAGGTTGTCATTGTGACTGGTGGTAACACTGGCTGTGGGTACTATACTGTCCAAGTATGTGGTTTATTAGCATTTCGGTTCCCTGTGGACTTAGATATTCTCTCTTTTTTTCCTAGGCTCTACTCAAGCACAATGCAAAAGTATACCTTGCCGCACGAACAGAAGGCAAGGCGAAAGAGGCCATTTCCAAATTACGAAATGAGACAGGAAAGGAAGCCATCTGGCTCCCACTGGACTTAGCTGACCTCAAGAGTATTAGAAAAGGAGCTGACGAATTCATTTCGTACGTGTTTCTGTCTCTGAAGTGATCGCAGCTATTAACATTGTCTACCTATCCAGGAAAGAGAACGAATTGCACATTCTCTTTAATAACGCGTACGCTAATATGATTTTTGTTCTTTTCGTTCGTGCATCTCACATAGATTTATCAGTGGAGTTATGGTCAGCCCGATGGAGATGCTCACGGCACAAGGCTACGACCTCCAATTTGGGACCAACGTCCTTGGCCACTTCTTCTTCACCAAGCTTCTCCTCCCAACCATGCAACGTACAGCGAAAACCTCCCAAGTCCGGATAATCAATACTTCGTCAAGCGGTCATTATGCAGGCGCCCTTGACTTCAGCGGAATTTGGGTCGATGGAGCGAAACGGAACAAGAAAAGTCCTGGGGATATGTATGTTCAAAGCAAGAATGTACGACTTACTCCTTTTTTTTCTCTCTTGAGAGTTCTTTCTCATCCTACGGTCGCAGGGAAATGTCGTTTTCTCCAACGAACTTGTTCGACGATACGGCAATGACAATATCATCTCGCATTCTCTCCATCCTGGTACGTAACTACACATGAACTTTCCATTTTTGAACTTTGCATTGACGGCTTGCTAGGGAGTATAAGCTCTGATCTTCAACGTCATATCGCACCTCTCATGAAACGAATCTTTGATTATCTAATGCTGTATCCTACACCAATGGGTGCTATCACCCAACTCTATGCTGGAACGAGCAAGAAAGGTGGAGAGATCAATGGCGCGTTTTTCATTCCATGGGCCCGTATAGGAAAAGCTCGGAAAGAGACCAACGATGAGGCTGCGGGTCGTAGGTTATGGGATTGGTTGGAGGCGCAAGTGGTGGGCTTTTGAAAAAATGATACAGAACCTTGCATTTTCATGGACTGCTGTATCAGGATGAACATGATATGAGTACTTTCACTTTTCAAATAATTAGAACATCAATCATTTCTATACCCCAGCTTTCGGCTCGAACATCTAAAGATTAAACGGACTCAGCAGTAAAATTACAACAATATATCTAACTGTTGACTTACATTTACTTTGTTTTCAAGCCATGTAAGCTCACATACACTCCTTCTCTTTGCAATGACCTACGCGGTTTAGCCGCCAAAAGCCCCATAGTACCCTGCCTCGATTCCTGAATGAACAACATATCCATGACGACCAGTGCAGCTACACAATAGAGATGACAGGAAACAGTTCTAGGGGTTCCAACGTAGATGTTTGTCCCTAGGAAGTCGTATTACTATGTAATCATGAAGTGAGAACCTATGGTGATAATTCTGCTTAGGAGACTAAATCCAGTGTCAAATTATCAGAGGTTATTCTAGTAGATGATGATCTTTGTTCAGTTTACTGTAAGATTTCATTATGACCAAAGAAAATGAGCATACACTCACTCACCAAGACGTCTCGATCCAATCAAACGAGAACAAGGTCATAGAGTAGAGAGGCAAGTCGGAGCTTATGCTTGCATTATAGACTCTGTAAAGGAATATCATGGGATGGAAAAGCCTTGACTCTCATACGGAAGGCGGGTAAGGAATCTATCGCGCAACCACCCAGGGATTTGTAAGACGACCTAAAAAAAGACATAAGCTGAAAGGAGAAAAAAAATCTGTGTTTATATGTGAACAGCGGCCTTTGAGATTAATTAATAAGAACATGGTCTGAGATGAGTGAGCGAGGTGAACTGTGAATTCCTGGAAAGTGAGAATGCGGTCTTGATCGGTATATCCCACCTGGAGAGATAATTATAGAACATGAGAATGAATAGCCCTTTGGGAGGAAAGTGAGATTCTCCCTGAGGTACGCCGGCTACCGTGACAGTCATAATTTGCACCTCCAGTTTCTCGCACACACCTTCATCGTGTCTTCTGTAAAGCAATATTCTTGTATGGCACAGTGTTTTCGTATTGCTCGAAAACCTTGCATTCAGTGTGTCTCACACTGTAAAGGTGTTAATTGACATTCCAGTGAGGCGGTCCCTGACGGCATCTCCATAAGTGTCACCGTCTGGGACCATGTTCATATCCTCTGACCCACCGCTGATGATATAATACAGATACGCGTCTCTACTCTCTGCCGTCCTGCCTTGTGTTTATGCCATGAATCGAAGCTCGAGTCCTGGATATAAAAGCGGTTCCTCAGATGGCCAAAGGCATCAATTAGAACACATTCACTGCACAACTTCAATATGGGTAATTTCATCTCAATGATGGCTCAGGCCTACCCTCCTAAGACCAAATGGACGGTGGATGATATGCCTGACCTAACTGGAAAGGTTGTTATTGTCACTGGTGGTAACACGGGCATTGGATACCATACTGTAGCTGTATGTGCTTCCTTTTTTCGCATCTTCATATCTTGTTTAACTCGATGTATCTCATTTTTAGGCACTATTGAGTCATAACGCAAAAGTATACCTCGCTGCAAGAACGGAAGGCAAGGCAAAGGAAGCTATTTCCAAGCTTCGAGATGAGACAGGAAAGGAAGCCATCTGGCTTCCACTGGACCTAGCTGACCTCAAAAGCGTTAGAAAGGGAGCTGAAGAGTTCATTTCGTACGTGTTTCTGTCTCTGAAGTGATCATAGCTATTGAAACCTCTACCTTTTTAGTAAAGAGAACGAGTTGCATCTCCTCTTCAATAACGCGTACGCTAATATAGCTTTTGCTCTCTTCCTTCGTACATCTCACAAAAATTTATCAAGTGGTGTTATGGTCAGCCCGATGGAGATGCTTACGGCACAAGGCTACGACCTCCAATTTGGGACCAACGTCCTTGGTCACTTCTTCTTCACCAAGCTTCTTCTCCCAACCATGCAACGTACGGCGAAAACATCTCAAGTCCGGATAATCAATACTTCGTCTAGTGGACATTATATGGGTGTCTTGGACTTCAGCGGGATTTGGGTCGACGGAGAGAAACGGAGCAAGAAGAGCCCTGCATATATGTATTCCCAGAGCAAGAACGTATGAATCGCTTCATTTTTTCATTCTTAACAGTTTTTTCTTATCTTATGGTCGCAGGGAAATATCGTTTTCTCCAATGAACTTGTTCGACGATATGGAAACGAGAATATCATCTCACATTCTCTCCATCCGGGTAAGTAACGACACATGGACTCTCCTTTTTTGAATTGTGCATTGACAGATTACTAGGAAGCATAAGCTCTGATCTTCAACGCCATGTTGCGCCTCTCGTGAAACGAATCCTTGATTATTTAATGTTGTATCCTGCGCCAATAGGCGCTATTACCCAACTGTATGCAGGAACGAGCAAGGAAGGAGGAGAGATCAATGGTGCCTTTTTCATTCCATGGGCACGTATAGGAAAAGCTCGGAAAGAGACTAATGATGAGGCTGCTGGTCGTAGGCTGTGGGATTGGTTAGAAGCTCAGGTGGTGGGCTTTTGAAGAAAACAACTGGATCTTCTTTTTTTTTCATGGAATATAGTATCAGGATGAGCACGATATAAGTACTTTAACTTTCAAATAATCAAAGCATCAGTTCTTGGTATACCCACGCTTTTTGTTTAAGCATCTAAAAATTAAATGGACTTAGCAGTAGAAGTTACAACAACGTGTCTATCTGTTAATTTACACCTACTATGTTCTCAGGCCATATAGGCCCACATACACTCCTTCCCTTTGCTTTGACTCACTGCGGTTTAGCCGCCAAAAGTCCCATAGCGCCCTGCCTCGATTTTTGAATGAGCAACATATCCATAACGACCAATGCAGCCATAGCTTCCACGATGGGGATAGCACGAGGAACGACACAGGGATCATGACGGCCGCGAGCAGCGAGTGTCCCAGGTGTCCCATCATACTGAGACGTTTCCTGTGCTTGAGAAATCGTAGCAGGGGATTTGAATCCCAACCTAGGGTTATATATGAGATTCGCGGGTAGTGTGAGAAAAAAAAAGAAAACACACTTGAAGTATATATCCTCTCCATTCGTGATTCCACCTTGAATACCTCCACTCCAGTTCGTAGCGGTGGTCAACTTCCCACCATCCTTCTTCAAAAACGGATCGTTATGCTTGCTTCCAGGAACTTCAGTTCCTCTGAACCCAGATCCAACTTCGAAAGCCTTAGTAGCGGGAATCGAAAGCATAGCATGGGCGAGCTTCGCCTCGAACTTGTCGAATACTGGTTCACCCAATCCGGAGGGGACATTCCGAATGACGCAAGTCACCGTTCCACCAATCGAATCCATGGCATCTTTAGCGCGGATGATGCGCTGAGTCATTTTCTCTGCGGTTTCGGGGTAAGGACATCTGGTGGGGTGAGAGTCGACTTGCTCTCGGGTGATAGTTTTGAGGAGGTTCCTAAATTCGGGAGAGAGAGCATCTTCCACGGAATCGTCTCCTTCGTCGGTTTTGGATGGGAGGAAGGAAGGAATGTGAATTTTGCCAACTGAGGAGACGAAAGCGACAATTTCGATGCCGTAGGCTTGCTTAAGATATTTCTCGGCGATAGTTCCAGCTGCGACACGACCTAGACAAAGGTGGTTTTATATTTAGGAGGCTACAGAATAAGCTAGAAGAATAGATTTCTTACCGATGGTCTCTCGAGCACTCGACCTGCCACCACCCGAGGAAGCTTTGATGCCATATTTCTCGAGATAAGTATAGTCCGCATGGGATGGCCTGGGGTAGAGATCCGTCTCGGAATAGTCGTGAGGACGATGGTCCTCGTTCTTGACAAGCAGACCGATTGGAGTGCCGAGGGTAAGTCCATTCTCAATGCCCGACTGAATTTGGATCAGGTCTTTCTCGTTGCGCTGGCAAAAAGAAAATAAATGGCAATCAGCGATTTAATCGGATTATAAATCGCTATTTGACTCACAGGAGTAGTGAGATTCGATTGCCCCGGCCGACGTCTAGTCATTTGAGGCTGGATGTCTGAAGCGGACAGGCACATTCCCTACATACACCGCGAGAGAGAGAGAGTCTCGGTTAGACTCGTCTAGATCTCGGGATAGAGTAGCAGACGTTTAGTTGACTTACAGGTGGGCAGCCGTCAATAATGGCACCAACAGATGCACAGTGACTTTCGCCATAAGTTGTAACACGGTACAAGGTGCCAAAGGTCGACATGGTGTCTCGAGTTCGGTTATTCTAGGATTTGAGAGTGTAGAAGAAATGAAGCGACAAGTTTGGATCTTTCAAGAACGTTCAGAGACAGCTCGAGAACGTGTCAAGAGAGACGAAAAAAAAAACGGTGAGAGAGAGTCAGAAGACAAAGAGGATGTTTCCGGCATCAATGTGCAATCTCAGCCAGATTATAAAGTCCTGGCTAGATCACTGTGGCGGGCGTCCTGTATGGTTTCGGCCGTACCATTCTCCGCACCATTTGCTGTTTCAACGCGTCTTGAGTGGGTAATCAGATGGAAATTTGGATGTAAAGAATCTGTACAGTCCGGTGATAACGACCATTCTGGGCGCCCAACTGCATTTTGACTCCCACACCCATCAAGATGAACACCAACGTCTCTTCTTCACGGGGAAAACCTGCTGGCCGACGAAAGGCTATTGCAAATGATGATGCACCTTACACCTCGTCAGCCGTCGGTGTCAAACGGCAGGCAATGGAACGCCTCGAGGGTGAGCCGCGCACGAAACGGACGAAACGGGCAATGCTAGACGCGACGCAGGCATCCCAGAACATGGTAGACGAGAGACCTATGGTGTGTGATTAGTGCGACTATGTATGGTCTTTTCTATATCCACTCATTCTGTGTGCAAGGTCGATTTCCGAGAGATGCCGACACTGGCGCTGTACAACTACATGGCCCACTACGACCTCATTCCTCATGTCTATCCTCATGCAACCTCTGCTAGCGATCCTATTCCCACCCCCAATCTCCTTTCGCGTCCCGCACTTTTTGAGTTGCGCGCCATGTCGCCACCGCAACTTGCTCAGTCTATCACCCCTGCAAATCGACCAAAGCGCGATCCCAAACAACATCAACAACTCGGACACCGTCGGCGGGGTTCTCGTTTACCGGACGATGACCAGCTAGTGAGGCTTACGAGGACACCCATCCTAGCAGACGCGGACGAACTCCATCTGGTTATGGCCCGTATTTGTCAGAAACATTTTACGGAAGATCTTGCTTCACCAGTGGGGCGTGAGGTTGAAGCTTTGGCGAAGTTTATGTGTGCTGTCGAGAAATGGAAATCAGGGAGGGAGCGATGAATACTAGAGAAACATGGTATTGTGGTTTTTGAAGTATGAACCGATGGACATATATGACTTGTTTTTTAACTTTAACCCACGTTTTGCTTTGTTACGCATTTGATTCAGAATTGGACTTTTTTGTACTCGTTTTGTATCGTTCCCCGCCAAAGAAGGCGCTCTGATGACATACTCTTCCACTCTCTTGGGTTACCCTTCATCAAGGCGCAGGCGAAACGGACTCTCCACCGCTCCCCGATCTCAGGGATTGACAGCCGTTTTGTGCCAGGAAAAGGTCGCGCTCGCTTTGCGAAGTGAACCTGTCATGCCTACCGAGAAAATGCCTCTCCTCGTGGAGCATTTCTTCATTAGATAGTCTTTTCACAAGAGTAAGAGCGAGGCCGGATGGCGGAGTTTGGGCAAACTTGGGAAGCCGATTGTATTGAGTTGGGGCGTCAGCGTCCTTGAAATGAACCTTCAAAAGACGGCCCTCAAACAAAAGTAGGAAAGATGCGTGATGGAAGGGTGCATTTTTGCCAGATCAACCGCTGTATTGGGAAAACGCTCCCGCAGAGCACAACAGCATGAGATTCAATCCGCTGCACACTCTCCAGAGGAAACATTGCCCTCCTAAGTAGCTCTCATTTGGAACGATGGTTCCTTTGCATTTCACTGCTGCATAAATTAGAATCGGAGAGGGCGGGGAGAGAGGAAGAGGGCTAAAGGAACCGGCGACGCCGGTTGTCAGGCCAGTTGCGATGGCTCCGAGTGCTATAAAGACCTAGGCCCAGGACCAGGGCGCTTCTCTCTACGTTTCCCCCTACCCCCTCCCTTTCTTTCTCGTTCGAATTTTTCTTGCAGCCGCGCTGCCCGCCTGGCCAAGTCCTTTCTCCTTTGTGAGTGTTTTGATTACAAAAGCTCTTTGCGGAGAGAGTTGGGTTGGACATCTAATGACAATAAGCTGCAGCGTTCTCCAGTCCCAGTCAGATCCATTCTTTTCCGGACTTCAGCGAAGCCCTAGTGCTCTCAATTTCTACGCTTCTGTCAAATCTTGCGCTGGTTCCTTTATTTTTTATATTTTCATCAACATGAAGTTTTCGACATCTTTCTCTGTACTTGCTCTTGTGCTCCCCGCCGTCGTCAGCGCAGTTCCCGCTGCTGACAAGGCAGGAAGCATGCTTGCTCGTCAGAACAACAACCAAGGGGGTAATCAACGTGGTGGTAACCGTGGTGTGAGTAACCTCAACGCCCTTTCGCTATTTGCCTCGTGCTGACCTGGCATTCTTATAGGGCCAGGGTCAAGGCCAAGGCCAGGGAGGTCGTCAAGGTCAAGGCCAGGGTCAAGGTCAAGGCAACCAAAACGCCAACCAGGGTCAGAATAATGGCAATGCAAACGCTGGTGGTGCTGCTGCTGCTGCCTCTTCATCTGCTGCTGCAGTTGGTCTTTTTTCGCTATTTAGACGGCCAACATACTCATCTATCCTTAATAGGCTGCTGCTACTGCTGCTGCTGGTGGCGCCGCCGCTGCTGGTGGTGCTGCCGCTGCTGGTGGTGCTGCCGCTGCCGGAGGTGCTGCCGCCGCTGGTGGTGCTGCTGCCCAAAACAACGCAGGGAACAACAACAACGGCGGTGGAGCTGGTGGTGACCCTCAGAAGTCCACTACCCTCGACCCCAGCGTTATCGCTGCAGGTTTCGCTGATAATGGCCAAAACCCCCCCGTTGACGGCCAGAGCGCTTCCTTGACATCTACCAACAACTTCATCAACTTCTGTGTTGGTAAGACCATCACCAACGGTCAGCAGCTCAAGCAAGGTTCTTGCAACCCCTGCCCCATCGGTGACATTCCGTCCTTCGACAACATGCCCTCTGCCAAATTCGTCTTCCCTCCCAATGGAGACGCTACTCTCGCAGCCAACACTGCCTTCACAATCAAGATGAACATCCAGAAGATGCAGACCGGTGTGTTCGTCAATGCCCAGAAGGTAGAGTATTTTCAAGCGATTACCCATTTTTTAATTTCCTAACCCTATTTTCTTTTCTCAGAACTACTTCGCCGCTCCCCAACAACTTAACGGAGGAGGTCAAATCATCGGACACACTCATTTCACTGTTGAAGCACTCGCTGACGGTACTGGCCAGACCACGCCTACCGACCCCGGAACCTTCGTCTTCTTCAAGGGTATCAACGATGCTGCTGCCGGTGGAATCGCTTCTACCTCTGTCGATGATGGTCTCCCTGCTGGTGCTTACCGTGTCTGCTCTATTAACTCTTCTTCCAACCATCAACCCGTCATTGTCCCCGTCGCTCAGCACGGTTCTCTCGATGACTGCTCTTACGTGAGTTTGATCTCATATCAGGCTAACTCGTGCTTACTTCTTCCTTTCAAAGTTCACGGTCGGTGGTGCCGGTGGAAACGCTGGTGGCAATGCCGCTGCTGGTGGTAACGCTGCCGCTGGTGGAAACGCCGCTGCTGGTGGAAATGCCGCTGCTGGTGGAAACGCCGCTGCTGGTGGAAATGCCGCTGCCGGTGGAAATGCTGCTGCCGGTGGAAACGCCGCCGCTGGTGGAAACGCCGCTGCTGGTGGAAACGCTAACGCTGGTGGAAATGCCAATGCAGGCGGTGCTGCTGCTGGTGGAAACGGAGGCAACAAAGGTCAAGGCCAAGGAGGTAACAAGGGTGGCCAAGGTGGCAACAAGGTACTTTCCTCATTTCCTTCTTAGTTCGCACCTCATGTTTTCTTTCACTAGAACAACCGCCGCTTTGCTCGCTTCGCCCGTGAGAACTAAACACTCTCATGTCTTGTTTACTTCATGACCCTCAACGAACACCTTGAGTCGTCGCTGGCGCCGCCACACCGCGCTCCGTTGTCTGTCCTACCTTACTCATGTTTATTGCAAAATATATCCCACTGCACCCACAACTTGCGCATTTTTTGGCATTTTTCTCATCTGACTGTGTACTTACAAGCAAACATCTGGACTGATTTTCATTCTTTTTCTTCTATTGAAAGGGAATGGACTCTCTCTTTTCGACATTCCTTTTCACATAGAACATCTCTCTCCACCGTAGCTCTTCCGTTGAATAGAAAAGAGTGGTTTTGGCCAGAAAAGAACCTTGGCATTTGAGTGTTCCCTCGTTTCGAAGAAACACAGGAACTCCATCCCGACTGTTGGGATGCATTCATGAGTTCCCATGCAACACCGAACAAGAAGTTCGAACTGTCGTCCTTCGGACTTGATACTTTTTTCTTCCTTAGGCGAACAGATCCGATGGAGCGTGTTGTAAGCAAATAAAAGCCTGAAGAGTCCAGAACCAGGGTCCATGTTCGCAAACAATGTTGTTCCCAAGAACAAGGACTCAGAAAGTCCGTTCAGTCCTGCACCGACCCTGTTGGATGGATACATTTTTTTCAATTTCGGAGATGACTGCCAGTTAAGGATGAACACGGTGACACTGGAACCATCGGAGGAGGGGAAAAGAGCGTGGTTTCCGGCTGGTTCAGGTGAGGATATGTGGTCGACATGATCAATCTATATCGTGGATAAGACGCATCTTCCAGTCATGGTCTTTGGTTATTGATGCAAGGTGATCTCGAGGTGTCAGCACCCATAAGAGAGGAGAGCAGAGGGAACGAATTCATGGAGCTCATAGCATACACCAAGGCAAGGCCATTACGACCTTGGCTATGATTGCCATCTTTGAGAGAATTCTCATAGGTGAGCAGTGCATTTGGGTTGCGAGGGATGAATCATCCCCGAGTTGGCCATAGTTTAGATGGACCTACGAGACTTTGACTGAGAGAGGGGCAAATTCTAATTTCATATTTAGAATATGGACTATGACTATCAACTCGAAAACTTAGGTTATCTCATGAGTACGCGAAGCAAGTGGATTTTTGAATGGAATAGAACTTGTGCTCTCCCAGTTTGCAAACGCGCAAGTGAAGACAAATGGAAAGCTCGACAGTGATGCGAGAGAGAAATCAAGCTGAAGGAACAAGTTTTTTATCTATGTAAGCCAAGACTACGTAAGATTATATCAAAAAGATTGGCAGGGACGAACTTGGGTCTCAAAGGGGTTGAAGAAAGTTGAAATAAATAGGCGCTCGCTCGAGATGTTTGTTTCGTCCCTCACAACCAGGAGGATCCCGACCGGTTCATGATGGTCACGTATTCCTTGGTGTTTAAAGAATGCGTCGTCGTTGCAACCAAGCATTCGATTTAAAGCCCGTTCTCCAAATCTTCAGAACCAGTTTGACAACTCCTACATCCATTCATCCGCCCAGATGCTCAACAAGAATTATTGCCCTAGCGTTCTCCTTGTAGATCGATATATCGTTAAACTTTGTTAAAATGCCCCGAATAGGTGATGGTAGTCCGGCAAATTGTGCAGGACTCTCAGGGCAACGGATCGGTCCGATCCACTCCAACTATTTTACGAATCTGGGATTGTAAGAACCGTCTTGAAATACCACCTTTGTATTTCCGATGGCGAATCGTGTGCCATCGATTAGGTTGAATCAGCACAGAGTGATATTCAGGGCTCACTTGGTACGGTTCTGAAATCACTTTGTCCTTAAACAGTTAACCTATCACACGAGGGTTCACATTATTATCAAACCAATAGACCACTACGTCAAGCATTCATTTCGCGTTCTCGTGACTAGGTGCCAAGAAACTGCGGCAATTTGCTGCGCGGCTGTTGGTTCGCTATCTGGAAAGGTATAAGGCATAGCGGCTTTGCTCGACCTTTTGTCACTCACCGCTAGCTCTCAAATGCGTTGGTGAGTACCAGTTAATTTGACCATTTGTCGCCTTTCTGAAGAACGCCCAGCTAGATTGAGCTATCTGTATATCGTGCTGTAAAGCCGATTCTTGCCAGTAGAGTTTTAGGTTTCCTCGCCTTTCACGCACCAAACCCTGCAGGCACTCGAGGAGAGGTATAAAGCCAGTCTCTATGATATACGATCTCCCGATCCCAACCAATCCTGTAATGTCCGGTGAATCCTCAAAGGCGCCTCCTAGCCCTGTTCTAGACGAAAAGAAGCTTCTCGAAAAGGGCATTACTTCCTTCGACTCCGATGGAGAATCGACCTCCTCCGCTGACTATCTTCCTTCTTATCCAACTTTGCTAAACACCAGCGTCATATTTGAACTCTCACCGCTTGCTACCAATGCCACTTGCCTGAATTCCGCCTATAGCCTGCCTTCTGGACAGGTCATGTATAGAGTAGAAACAGAGAGTGAACGTTGGTTTCCCAAGAAGACCGTTTTTCAGCGTATCAAAGGAGGTTCGTATTTGATTCTCTGATTCTGGGGACTTTTGGGCTCAAATTTTAGGGAATGGCGGGGCTGACGAATTTGAGACTATTGCTACGGAGCATCATGCGAAGTGGGGTGGAAATACTTTGGAGTTTGACATGGATAAAGTGAAGAGTTGGAAGATTAAAGACAGCGACCTCTTTACCAAGGCAGACGCATTCGCAAAGAAGTCCTGGGCTGCCTTTGGTCGGTAAGGCTGACATTTATCTTCAAGTTAAAGGACCAATGGCTGAATTTTCTAGTGATCGTATTGTTACTCTTCCTGATGGACGGAAAGCACGCTGGTGGATGGGCACCTGGACGGTTGGGGTCAGTTTAAACTTAGTACTTTTTCTCATTTCTCGTTTCGTTAAAATTTGTTTCAGTTGGTACTGAACGACAATTCTGGAACTCATTTGGCAGATTTTCATAGGGGTCACTCTGGCATTCGAAAGAACCATCCCAAGACACCGCGGAAACTCGAGATCTACGATACTGCCTTTCAAGGAGTGGGTGAAAAGTCGGAGTACACTCAGGGTGTGTACACTGAGGCGCAGAGGAAGATGATTGAGTTCATCTTGATAACAATGGTTTACGTCGAGAATGTGAGGAAATTTAGGGAAAGGTGCGCCAAGTACTAGTTGATCTTCTGTCGAGAGATGAGACTGCTCTTCTCACGGTTTTGTACATTTTTGTGTACACTGTAAAATCTTCCAAATATTAATAAACGGTGGATGTGCTCTCACAGTTCGAAAGCAGTGACTCATGTTCTACAATATATGTCCAAAACCTAGGCCTATTACCTATAATTGAATTATCGCGATCTGTGCTATCGAGGGCTTCTGGATAAAAACCATCCTGTCAAGACAGACCAAGGGGATACCCGAACGGAATAAATGTTGAGTTGAATGGATTTCAATTCTTTATCGTTGGTTCTTCCAATTGGTGACGGCTGGTTTAGACAGTGACGGGGGGCAAGTTAAGTATAAGATTCCTTTCTATTGCGCACAAGCCGTACATTGGACCGTACTGAAAGGTTTTAAAATCGAATAGGAGTTGTAGACCTTCCCGACGGACGAAAAGCACCTTGGTAGATGTCCTGAGGGAGTATTGGGGTAATCACGACCCATACGACTTTAACCATTATTTCTTCATTTGTTGCTTTATTAAACTGTTAGTTCCCGCTGAATGGCGAGTTTGAAACTCATTTGACGAACTACCATCGTGGTTGCTCTGTTATTCGAAAGAATTATCTCAAATGTGGCACTATGGGAACTGAAAATCTAGGATGCCATTATTCAAGACGTGCGTGAAAAGTCAGAAGAAACCCAAGGTGTATATACTGAAACGCAGAGGACGATGATTGAGTTCATCTTGATTGCAATGGTTTACGCTGAGAGCGTGAGGAAGTTTATGGAAGGGTACGCTCGATCCTAGAAGCAATATAATTATTTGTATCATAATTCTGTTCGAGTTTATACAGCGCAACATCCAAATTACTCGTGAACTGCGCAAGATCACCCAGGCTGAGAATCTTGCAAGTAATCCTCTACAGCTAAATTACCAATGTCAGAGTCGTGTGACCGCTTCTTGTGAATGACGGATCGTTACCGAAGCTTCCGCAGCTGCCAAGTCGATCTGAAGCTGTAGACGAGATCTTTAGATTCGTGGTCAAAGCCGTAACCGACGGGGCAGTTACTGTTGTTGTCCCCTTCGATTTGCTCCATTTTTGCCGAAACAACTAACAAAGCCGAATGGTGCTGACTTACTCGATAATCGCCATCTGAGATATCATGGCCGGAGGTAAATACAGAACAGACCTTTGAGGACGACACGGCTCGAAGTTTTTCTCAAGAAGAGTGAGGGTAGAGTGAACAACGATATAACCCCGTGATTTGAGTAAATTTAAGGGTTAATAGAGGCAATGGACTCATGCTCATTGTGCTGGCTCTTGTACAAGAAGTCGGCTATAAGTTGAAGCAAGTTGTGTCCCTGTTTAGCTCGGTCGTGCCGGCGGAATTCAAAGTGGCAAGAAATGAAAGCAAGAGGGAGAGGTAGCCTAGGCAAGGGAGTTCCTATCCAAGAGGTTACGAAATCTCCTTCGAACACATATTTCCCGGCCAGACTCCAGCAAAAGTGAGAGTAAGTAGCAAACCAGCGCGCCGGAAGTAGGTGTCAGATCAGGTTACGAGCGTTGATGGCGGGTGGCTGGGCTCTGGACCTTCTGGTGGCATTCAGAACGGGTCTTTCCCTCCTCTCATCCTCTCGTCCTCTTGTCGTCGTTCTAGCCTTCCTATCCCCTCCTTTTTTTCTGCGCAGCCAGAGCTAATAAGTAAGCAAGCGAGCCAAGAGTTATCTGTTCTCGGCCTTACCTGCATCGCCTTGACCAGGTCCAATTGCTATATCCGGGGCCAAAGGCTTGTAGCCTGCTCTCTCGATCCTAATGCTTTTCCCATCCTATTCTCTGGCACGCACCAGTACGCTGGTCGTCTGTTTGCTCCTATGTCTACTATCAAATGTGCATGGTGAGTTAAACAATACAGCGCGATTTGGCTTGCTTGCTCACCGTACCATTGTACAGCTCGCAGCCCACCAGTACGCCCACTAAAACGTGTGGCTCATCCAAGGTTCGATTCGAGATAATTTTCTTACTATTGAAGTATAGCCGGACTCAACATAATTCTAATAGTACTCTCGCCCTCGACATTCTTCCCCGCACCTCATTAGACTCTCGATCTTTAAACCAACGAAGCAGCAAGCTCCTCCACACGGACTCTTTCCGTCTGACAATCAGTGCATTCGGAGATGTTTTTCACCTTCACATGTCTCCCAATGAACATCTCGTTCATCCCCAAGCGAAAATTAAACTCTTTAATCCCGGGTCTTCTGAGCCCAAGGTCATTCCTCTCAAGCCAGAGGATGTTCTTGCTTATATGGGACATGTTGTTGCCGAAGAAGACACTGAGGACCGGCTGCGGGAGGATGCTGCTACTCTAATGCACCCCGAGACACCCAACATCGGTTGGGCTCGCATCATGGTTCACTCTCAAGGTGGCTCTTTCGATGGCTCTGGCCGCCCGCCCATTTATTCTGGGGCATTTACTGCCCATGGTACCACCTACCACGTTACGACGAAGGACACCTACCTCAGGACCAAACTCGAGAATGATCCTCATCCTCCAGGTGCCGTAGAAGAGGTCGACAACGACCTAGTTATCTGGAGAGACAGTGATGTCCATCACCCGGAGCCTAAAATCCATGGCCGTCCACCGGCGATGGGCTGTGGACACGATAAGCTGCCCTTTAATTCGGATCCATCGCTGAATCCCTTCCTCTCTCAGTCGCCTGAATTACATGATGACTCATGGTTTGGGTCCTGGGGAAGAGGCCTTGCAAATTCGACATTCAGCAAGCGTCAAGATGGCGATGCTGCCGGAAGTGGTATGACCAGCAAGTACGTTGGTGTCTTCTTTGGCACAAATTGAAACTCATTATATCCCAGCTTCAAGGATGTTATTGGCCAAACCTCAGGATGTCCCAAGATTCAGAAGCTCCTTTTTATGGGTGTTGCAGCCGACTGTCGATATGTTGCCATCCATGGTGATCATGACAATGCCACAACCCAAATTCTCACAGCCTGGAACAGTGCTAGTGCCCTCTACAAAGTTTGTCGCCCCAATTGTACACTCGTCAGATGCTAACTGTTGCACCCGTAGAGCACTTTCAATGTTTCTCTCGGTATTACTGAGCTTCAGGTCATGAACAACACTTGCCCCACGACAGCGGATCCTGCTTTCCCTTGGAATGTCGATTGCAACGCTCAAAGTAGCAATAAAACGGATATCACTCTTAGTGATCGTCTTTCCACATTCTCTAAATGGCGTGGCGACAAAGGAGAAGACGGTAATGGCCTCTGGCATCTTATGAGCGGTTGTCCAACTGGAAGTGAAGTTGGCATCGCCTGGCTTGGAACTCTGTATGCTTGAATCCGTGCCCTCTTCTTTATTGTGACTTATGTCCGGACAGCTGCCAAACGAAGGCTGAAATTCAAGGAGATGACGCTGTTTCTGGAGCTGGTGTCAGTACCGCCGGCAGGACAGAGTGGCAGGTTATTGCCCATGAAATTGGCCACAACTTTGGAGCCATTGTATGTCTCTTCTGTAACTGTTCTCTTGTCTTCACACTAACTCGTATTCCAGCATGATGTGCGCTACCCTCCCTTCGTTTAGTATCATTTCTCACCTCTTTCCCAGTGTGTCGACAACTGTAAGGATGGCGATATGTGTTGCCCTTTGAACACGAACACTTGCGACTCCAACTCTGGCTTTGTCATGAGCCCTGTTGCGGAATCTCAAGAAACGAAGTTCAGTCCTTGCAGTATTGGCAACATTTGTAAGTCACTTTCTTAGCGAGATCAAAAGACCCTTTAACTCTGGCGTTAGGCTCTGTTATGGTTGGTGTCGACAACTCTAAGACCGATGTCTCTTGCCTCGTCGAAGCTTCAAACAATAACAAAACCACTATCTCGTTGAAAATGTGCGGCAACGGCATCTTGGAACCAGGCGAAGAATGTGATCCCGGTCGAGGTCAAAGCTCAAAGTGCTGCGATGCTGAGACGTGTACCTTCACATCAGGCTCAGTTTGCGATCCAGCCAGTGGCCAAACTTGCTGTACAGACCAGTGTCAATTCGCCTCCGCGAACACTACCTGTCGCCCGGCTGTCGACTCCCGCTGCGATCAGGAGGAGAAATGCAACGGAAAGAATGCAACATGCCCACCAGATGTTTTCACCAAGAATGGTACGTCAATCTCAGTTTCTGTTCTGTTTGTCGTAAATATTTATTGGTTCCAGGTCAAAGCTGTGGCTCAGGTGACCTCAAGTGTGCAAGTGGTCAATGTACATCTGTTTCTGGTATATTTCCCCCTCTCTCTACTTTTCTTTGCTGACACTCAAATCAGAGCAATGCAAGACTTTGGGTGCTGCTATGGGTCTCCAGAATGTTTGCCCGAATCGTTCCGACAATACTTGCCAAGTCTCTTGCCAGGATCCGAAGAAACCCAACTCATGTTTCGTTTTGAACTCGCTGCTTGTCGACGGTTCACCCTGCGGTTTCGGAGGTTCTTGTGTCAATGGAAAATGTCAAGCTGGTAGTCTTCTCGATACTGCAGTGGGTTGGTATCAGCAGAACCTCCAAATCGCTATTCCAATCACTGTCGTCGCTGGTCTACTTGCGATTGCCATTCTCTTTTGGATTGGAAGGGGTGCGCTTTTGTTTTCGCCTCAATTTGTCATCATATGCTAAGGATTTCCAGGCATTCGAAATTGCTGCAGATCACGCAAACCTTCAGGCACTCAGCGTATCGGAAGCTACGATGGTGCTGCTTCTCGAGGTGCTACTCTCGCCGCCGCGCGTGGTACTACCAACTGGTATGACAATTGTTTATACTCGCTATTGCCACTTCTGACCTAGTTAACTAGGGTTGATCCTGCTCCCTACAACGGTCGTTAAATGATGGACTGCTCTGCACTTGCATGTTTTCGATTCTGCGGACATCTGTTTCACTAAGCACTATTTTCTATTTCTTATTCGGAAACCGATAAACTACACACACATTTATAAGTTGGCATGCATCACTAGATAGGACCCATATTCGTTCTGTTGTCCCAAGTAAATCGTCATAATATTACTCAGGAAGAAGTTTGTCAACATCTATATAACAACTACAGATACAACAAGGTTACGTTCAGACTCGGTATACAACATGGTCACAAAAGGTCAAACTTTCAGGGAAAGAGATTGTTGAGCCATGCGGCAAGACGATAACCTTCCTTGGCGATCTGGAGCTCAATGAGCGTCTTTGCATCGTCATAGTAGCTCCCTATTTTATGGTTAGACAGGGCAGATTTCACTAGCCAAGTCAGAAACTCACCAGAGCACAAGTTATCTCCATCTTCATAGGTAAAGACTACATCGCAGTTTCCAGCATTAGTATCCTCTGCCCACTCGAGGATGCAACCATCGGCTGGGTCGGGAGACGAGCATGCAATCCAGCTAGCCTTTTCGCTCTTATATTCTCCAGTCTTGATGCGAGCGACGAGGTCGGTAACCCAGCCGGTAACACCATTGTCGTAGTCTGCGAGAATCTTAGTAATGATCTTGGAGTCCCAGAGCTATTAGATTGAGATAGTCAATTCAAGAAGAGGGGGAGACCGAAGGGAACAATGAGGAAACTAACTGAGTGAAGATTAGTTGTGGAACCATCGCAGTCCACGCTGATAGTGTTTCCGCCAACCGCAACGGCTTCGACATGGAGAGGTTGCCCGAGATCGCCAATGAACTAGATACATATTTGCTAAGTTCGTGAATGAAGAAGGGCGATTGGAGGCGGCGTACATGGTCAAGGAATAGGAGAGCTTCCAAAGTTTGATTGGCGGAGAGGTCGGGATCCACGACACGCTCGGTATAGTTGGCAATGGCAGTGACTGAATAACGATGAAAGGTAGGGAAACGTGCGCTTCGGACAGAAATAAGCACTTACGAATGCATTTGCCATTGGAGCAATCTCTTTCTTCGTCGACATTGCAAGTCGCGGGTGGGTTATCTATAATGAATTCTAATGAGCTTGCTAGCGTTTAAACTGAAATATTCTCGACACAAACCTTCAGCATCAACATAGTGGAGCTCGGACGCCCTGATATTCGTTGTCAGTGCCATGTATCTCTAGTTCTTGACACTTGAATGCCACACACCAAGCGTATTGCCCACCACTCTTAATCTCATCAGCCCAAGATGCAGCAGGACCAAGGCTTCCATTCCATTTCGATCCTGGCAGTAGGAATGTTTTCAGAATTTGCAACAGACATCATGCTTTTTTCGTGGGGCTTACCAGCAAGTGCGTCTTCTACGAATGCAAGAGCGGTTGTGTTGAGGAACTGAAGAGAATTGTCGATATGGTATTTTTTTCCCGTAGAGTAGAAAGATAACGAACCGCTTGAGCTATGTACCCAACTGAATGATGGCCGTCAGCACCCCATGCAAAAGCACCTGTGGCGGAGGCAAGGAGAGAGGCGGCGATCAGGACTGGTTGCATCGTGAAATTCAAGGGGGTTAGTAACGAGGACGAAGAGACCTGAGGCAGAGCGAGGTGGAAGCAAGGTTGTTATACTCCGGAGGCTCAACCCAAATCGAGCACTTTCAGCATGTGGTGTAAGACAGAGTGCATGTGCGACAGTGTGGATTCTCTGTACGGTAAGGGTGATTGAGGACTGATCGGGTTGGAGCTTCTGCCATTTGCCGATGTGAGCAATGCGGACAGTTGGAAGAGTCTGTTTCACAGCTGCGAGCTGTCGCAGAACAAGAGGTTGATTGGCTGCCAGAAGAGCAGACAATATGTTAGAACAGAATCGGTCCACGAGCAAGAAGCTTTGAACATGATAAAATGAGAGAAAGTTACACGTAAAGGAGTGGGTGATAGAATATCGTGATGACTGAGGGAAGAACGTGAAGCAAGGGACAAACATTCGTCGGGACCAATTCAACGCCATGGTTCTGTCTTGCCACCCGCTATCCACTCGCCATCATCGTGAAAATCAACTTTCCAATTGGGCTACTATACCTACCCAAGAAAATATAATGAAATGGCTAGATTATCAGCTGGTACGGTCGAAAAGCTTTGCTCTGCCCAAAATGCACTTCTACTTCCTGGTTGGCAAGGCTGGGAAGTGTCATAAATCTCACTAGTAACTATCAGTTCATATATCATCTATTTAAAATTGGCGTGCTAAGGCTTGACCATAGAGGCAACGAGATGTAATCCAACGAACAACCTCCGAACCCAGCTGCCATTGGTCCTTGTTTGCCACTCTCGTGTAATCCGTCTAAACCCGCGAGGCAGGATATATCTCTTTGTCTCGAGAAGCGTGATGCTATGATTTACCGAAACAAAGAGGCCCTCTTAGGCACGGTCATCCCACGAGCTCGTTGCTTTGTCTGGATTTTTTCTCTGACTTTTTTAGCATTTTATTCATGTATGCCTTGCTTCTGCCTACGCATTGGCATAGTCTTGAAAGTCTTGTCAAATTATTGTCAAACCTCCTGAGAAAACGAATAAATGCAATGACTTGCACGACCCACTAATTCTCATTGAACTGGCAATCAACCTGCATTCCCCTTTGAGGTTACAATGGTGAACGATTTATAAAACTCGGCTTGCACGCAAGTAAGTTTCTATTCTACCTTTTGTCTGGCCACTCGAGAGCCTGGCACTTACCTTTCTAGAAATTTGGCTCTTCGAAGGATTCTCTTTCCTAAACCATATCCTCGACAATGAGTCCACTCGCTGCAGCTGCGACGTCAAAGAGCAAGTCCAGTAGTCAGAGACAAAGAGACGACTGTTAGACTGACCACTAATCGTCTAGGTGGACCAAGTCAGATACAACCAGCAACCCCGCCTCGGAAGCTTCGATCTGGAAATTCAATCGCACGCCCACCAAACGGATTCTTCCTTTACCGAGCCGAACAACAAAAGACGTTGCGCCAGGTGGAGAAAGACCAACGGATTATCAGTCGCACTATAGGGCACATGTGGAAGAGTTTGACGGCTGGAGAAAGACTGCGTTGGAATGAGCTCGCGAGAGAGAAATCGGTTTGTTTGGTTCTTTGTCCGAAGTGGCTTTGTCTGAGTTCCTTTTCCGCTTTAGGATGAGCATAAAGCGACAAATCCTGGATATCGATACGTTCCCAAAGCGCGAAAAGCTCCAGTAGTTAAACGAAGAGTCAAGAGGAATGGAGCTGCAGACATCGAGCGCTGCAAACGGATGGGAGACCTCAGATTGGCTGGGAAAGAAGGTTCGGACCTGCTGGAGGCAGTGGAAGCCCTGGGTCCGGTAGATGATTCAGGAGACGCGAGTGAGGAAGAAGGGGTTGTTTTGACATATCCGGGCGAGTCTTCTCGATGCATGACATCTCTGCCCAATTCAACCTCTGACGACGACGGCCATTATGGATTGTCTGACGTTGAGGTATTGTGATGTTTTAAGTCTTTTCGCATCCTAAGTATTGATTATCGAATAGCCCTCCTACGAGCCTCCCAGAAACTTTTATCCAGACGTATACAATGACATGGTCATGCGATACCAGTCTCCCCCCGCAAGCTCGACTGTAGCGTATCCGTGTCACCCTGTGTACAGTGCCATGCATGTTCCCCACGTCGTGAGCCATGGCTATCCCAGCTGTGGTCCGGACCAAAGTCTATGCTATGTCCCTCCCATTAGTCCCAACGAATCTCTCACTCAAGAACGCGGTGTATACGTTGACCCTCATCCTGTATATGGATTCTCTTCCACACCTTTGTTGTCGTCTTCCCTTGCTGGGGCCCTTCACTACGATTACCGCTCGCCGCAGAATGGAAGAGCTCGTGAAGAATCGCCGCAACAGGGAAGGAGGTGGTTGAGACCTGGATCATGTTCTTCGTAACATTAGTCAAACACATCGCATTTCCAGGTCTATGTGTGTATGCTTAATAGCACTGTATTATGGTTGTCTGATGAATTCTCTGTCTTGTGGAAAGTAGTAGGAACTATATAAACAGACGAAAAATTAGATTATTACATATACCCGGGGTTTTTAAAGATCTGAATTCCATTTTTTATACTTCTTACAAATGCTATTTATCATCGGAATTTATGTGAAGAGGGAGATAAGTTTCGGCCTGGCTGAGAAGCGAAAAGCTGTCCACCAAGTTGGAAGGGCATATGCGAGCTGGACTTTCCGGAAAAGCATCCTCGCTAATAAGTCAATATCAGGGTCTATCTGAGACACGGAATAAGCTGAAAAAGCAAATCTGAAAAGCGGAGAGTGGAAGCATCAGGCAAACCCACTATGATCCGTTTCCCCATATGGAAACACAAGCATTCAAACGAATGGCCCAGTTGGGATTTTGGGCGGGCTGACTTGCATATCCTTGTACTCGGTTGGGATTTAGCGCGCAGGCATTTCTGCACCTCCCACCACGAACCATGACTGCTTCATCCACTCAGCTCGCCGTTTCAATCGCTGGCGCCGTTGCGAAGTGCGTTGGAGTTGCCACTCTACTTCTTGTCGCCCGAGGAATATGTTGGTTGGTCAACATGCTGTTCATCGCTCCTCGCAGCGACCCTCTGCGGCATCTGCCTGGTCCAGATGCTCCAAGGGGTGAAAGTCACCTCAACCAGGTCCTCAAGTAAGTTTACTTCCCTCCGCTCGTTTACTCTTCCACGTTTGCTCATCATCTCCGTGTAGCCCAGTGCTAACTCCCGATACTCACAAAGACTGGGTGGCCAAGTACGGCAAGACATTCAAATTCCATGGCTTTGGAGGAGTAAGTTACTTCTATATTATCCTTGTTTCTGTCGAGCTAATCCTACTTTGAAGCACGACCTACGGCTGATGTCCTTCGACCAGTCCGTATATACTCACGTGCTAAACTCTACGATCTACGAGAAACCGTGGCAAACGCGTTCCATGCTCGCAAGGCTTCTCGGTGCTGGGATTACGACCATGGAAGGTCACAGACATAAGGCACAGGTAAGTCCTTTGCGGATGTTGACAACCTGCACGTGCCGAACTGACACAACCCTTGTACTAGCGTCGCATCATTTCTCCCGCTTTCAGCACAGCCGCCGTTCGCGCAATGTCTCCCGTCTTCTTCGGTAAAGCTATGGAACTTAGAGATGAATGGTTTAACCTTTTGTCGACATCCGAATCCGATGACGACGAGTCGACCACAGTCGATTCTATGTCTTGGCTCACGCGCGCTGCTTTCGATGTCATTGGTCTCTGTGCCTTTGATTATAACTTCGGTGCCCTAGCTTCTGATTCTGGGGAGGATCTCGGCAATGATCAAGATGAAGTTTATCTTGCGTACCGTCATCTCTTTAAGGTGCGTTCGAATTATCATTACCCTACCCACTTATACTGACATCTGGAATCAGGTCATCGACAAAGGATTTAGCGCGAGTGGACTCGTTCGATTATATTTCCCGTTCCTTAACACTATTTTCGTTCGTTTTTCCTTCATGTTTGCTTAGATGGCCAATTAACACGTTCTTAGCCCGACGAGAACGAGAAAGTCATTCGACGCAGCCATGCTACTATCCGCGAAGCAGGTCGCAAGGGTATTCAGAACAAAAAAGCTGCAATCCTCGCTGACGGTGACGATTCGAGCGATAAAGACCTCTTAACCATCCTATGTCAGCTTTCTATCTTATTCTCCCGTCACAAAACTGACATTCTTATAGTACGATCTAACATGTCTAACGACATTGAGCCGAGCGCTCGACTTTCGGACTCTGAAGTCCTCGACCAAATAACCTCCATTCTTTTTGGAGGCGCCGATTCTCCCTCCATCACCGTCGCTCTCTGTCTCCATATGCTCGCAGAAAATTCTGATGCTCAAGACTGCCTCCGTGCTGAAGTTCAGAAAGCATTTGCATGCACACCAATTACCGAACAAACTATTAAGAGGCGTGAAGGCACTCCCGATTCTGGCTATGCTGAAGACTTCACACCATCCTCTCGAGCTTCTTTTGCAGAAGTCGAGAGCCCTAATCAGGCGTTGGAATCCGTAAACCTAGATCAGCTTCAATATCTGGATGGTGTTGTCAGAGAAACCCTTCGCCTCCACCCTCCAAGTTCGTCTCCTTTCATCTTTTGTTTTCCCTTACTCATTTATTCGAATAGTTCATAGCACCATTAGGGTTGCTACTCAAGATGATGTCATCCCAACTTCTCAAGAAATCCCTGGTTCACTTCACAAAAACGGAGTGCATATCCGCAAGGGATCGTATATCCATATTCCTATTGAAGGTCTAAATTATGATGAAAGTATTTGGGGAGAGGATAGCCGTCAATTCAGGTTTGTTTCTTCTGTTTTATTTCCTTGTGAACAGGTTTCTGACTTTTGTCATGTTTTCTAGACCTGAACGCTGGGCTTCCTCAAAACGGGCATCCCTACCTGGACTTCACAATCTCATGACGTTCTCCATGGGCCCCCACTCTTGCCCAGGCACAAAATTTACGACGAGAGAAGTAAAAGCATTCCTTGCTGTTCTCATCGCCAATTTCAAGTTCGAACCCGCACCGGAAACGAAAGTGAAGAAATTCAACCAGATCCTCACTCGCCCATATGTAGAAGGCAAATTCAACACTCCAAACCACGGTGGATTACCCTTACGTGTGACGAGGTTGAATGTGGATTCTGACTCTGAGGAGTAAAATGTGCACTTCTCATTGTTGCTTTCATCGTCTTTTGCTTTCTTGGTTGCTCTCGACTGGACACACTCCTTTTTTTTAATTGTCCACTTTGTTTCTCTTATATCTCCCTGTTGTTGTGTAGCATATTAGCACTTTCTACTATTTCTCCGAAAAAGTTGTATTTCTACCAAACCACTGTAACCTCTACCTATGATACTCTAGATTTTTATATGCCATCTCGATTCACATGCACCTTGCTGGAGTCACTGCAAATGTCTGGAATGGGCAAGCCTAGCTTAATCTGAAAATTTGTGAATGAGGGGCATGAGGTGGGGAACAAATGAGAAATGGTGGTGAGTGAAAAGCTAATGTAAACCCGGAAGGCCCCACACGAAAGGCAGCATAGAGGTATGTCTACCGTGCGATTTAGGAACCTTGTCAGCAATAGTGCGCGTAGCAAAAACATGAACTCAGAGTTCAATAACAGCTTCAGCTAGTGCAACCAGAGTCTCGAACTCTGCGACAAATAATGATGCACAAAAAACAGTGTATTCCAAATGACTCTATGTATTTAATTTTTATACATCTGTATGGGGAAAAAAAGGAAGACTACGAAGGGACGGTGCCTACACATCGCCCGAAGGGCTCAAAGCTGTGATACCGAGAGGTTCTGAATGGATACAGAGATTGGAGGGGCCGAATCAGAGAGGGAAAAATAGGAGACAAAAGAGGGGGAAGAAGAGAGGACTACTATATAAAACAGACGAGACATATGGGGCGCTTTGGTAGAATGAATAACCTATACAAATGGTGATTGTTTGGTATGGAGAGCGAAAGCAATTAAAAGAGCAATGGAAGGGTGGTGGTACCAGAAAGTTACGAAAGAGAAAGAGATGCCAGGTTGCAGAAATACACTGGGGGTGCTGGGGTGTTGCTATAGTAGTAGGGTTTGTGGGAGCCAATGAAATAATGGAACAATGAGGAAGAGGCATGAGCGAGAGAAAGGATTCAAAAATATGGATCGTAGGGTAGATGAAAAAAGCACGCGTGAATATAGGCATATAGAATATGGCTATTTCACAAGTAGGTCCGTGGGTGCGACACGCCCGTGAATTAAGACGAATTCAAGTTAAAAACGAAGGTAAATGGGCAGCAAGACATCGAGGATCTTGCGGAGAACCCATGCTGGTTTTACATCCCATACGCGAAAGCCGTAGACCGGGCCTGGTAAGGGTCGCTGTTGCCGTTGAAAGCGGCGTAAGATGCACCAGAGAAGGACGATCCACTGAGGGAAGGAGCGTGATGGCCGGCGTTCCCGTTGAGGACATAACTATCGATCCCTGTCGATTGGGCCTGCAGCGATTGAAGGCTCGGACTGTAGGAACCCTGGTTGCCCATAGAGTATAAGCTAGGCTGGTTGTACATGTCCGTGAGCTGGTTCGACTGCATCATATGGCGACTTTGTGAGTGATGGGGTCCACTTCCGTGGACACTGCCATTTCCAAGGCCAATGTTACCCAGGGGAGGCTGGTGATGATAGCCTCCCCCACCACCTCCGAAATGATCCATGTGCTCGCGCTGAAGTTTGTTTTGGATGCGCTTGCCGTATGGAGTATTACGAATAAGCGGCAATACAGGACGAATGCCTTCGACAAGGAGAGCACGTTGAGCAGGTTCAGCGTAATCGAGGGCAGTCTGATATGTAAATGAGCAAATAGATGTAAAAGAATAGCAGCTGGTGAAATACCTGGACGCAATAGTTACCATACGAATCCTTCAGAAGCTTTTCGAGACGACTGCGATTGAGAAGTTCCTCAATCAGAAGTTTACGGGTGCTCTGCTCGGCAACGCGGACACACTAAGCTTCGCGGTAAGAAACAAAGAATAAAAATAATAAGGATCCCACCTTCTCGATGACATTGGAACTGAACTTTTGCACAGAAAGCGCGCAGACGTTGCCAGCAAACTGGCGAATGACACCATCACTGAAGCGGTTATCATTCAAGTCCAGAATGTATTGTACAACCTAACAAGACCAGCAATTAGATGAAAATAAACATTCAAGGAACCAGCTGGCTTACGTAGTTGCCATAAGGATCCTGGACCAACGTGAGAGCATTGTAAGTGATCTCGTTGACGAGCTGCACTCGCTGGGCCTCAGAAGCATGATCAATGCAACGCTGGAGGACACAACAACCATGTCGATGAGTGGCTACTTCAACGCAATTGGCGGCCACAGCGTTGTAAATGAACTGTGACAGTAAGCCATTAATAAACTGGTCTAAAAAGGAAAGCTCAAAGACAGTCGCGAACCTGATTGTCCTCAGGTGCCAACTTGTTTAAGCACTTCTGGATGACGTGATTTCCATTCAAATCCTTGATGAGGACGACCACATGTAGACTCAGAGCCATGATGATAGAGTGAATTTGGTCATGGAATCGCGAGTCCGCCTACCGAAAGGTCAGGGTTTAGGTGAGTGAAAACAAAACAAAACTTGCCATCCTCCGGGTAGACAAAAATCAATCATTTTTGGACAGCCCGGGTGCCGTGCATGTTCAAAGATATATTGACAAGGTCCTTGGCCACCGATTCACAAATGATATTGCGCTGCTCATCGCTGGAATATTCCAAAAGTTTCTGACAAAGATAGTTACCGAAAGGATCTAGACATGGTTCAGTAAGCAATAAATGAAAGATTAAAAATCAGGACAAACCAGTCATGAGATCTGAAAAGTGACCACAAGTCTCATTAAAGATCATGTCTCGGTGCTCAGGCAAGCCTTCTTCGAGCTTTTTCTGGAGGTAACGACATCCATGTTGATCCTTGCACAAAGTAGGAATTTCCCCTTGGAGATCTTCCAATCGAGTGCCAGCGAAGCGGTTTACTTTCAAAATTGTCAAAAAAGATAAATATGATATAGATCCTGGAAGACATACGGTCCATATCACCACGCTTATGCTTTGCTCCATGGAGGCCGTTGAGCTTTGCATCCCCGACGCTGTTTCGGCCGACTCCAAGACCATACCTAGTGCCATTATGATGGTAAAGAGCGGTTGATCCGCTGGTACTGGTTGGCGAAGCACCGTAGAAGCGGTTGTCCATGTTGCCACCAAAATGAAGTGGGTCTTGAATCTGCCACATGAGAGTAAATATCTGCAATCCTCATAGGAAAAAATTTGAGCCACTTACATTGAACCCGTCATCGTATTGGCTGTAGGGATCATAATGACTTGACGGCTGCCGGGACAGGGAGGCCTGAATATCCAACGGCCCCTGGCTACCTTCACTGGACGGAATAGAACTCGAGCTACTGATTCGGCTGCCGAGAGCTTGCACTTCAGGGCTGAGAGGCGTACCAGGAGTCTTCAAGACGCTATTAACAAGTCCTAAAGGTGTTGCCGGGACAGAACGTGCCAATGCATCTATAAAACCGGGAGGAGAGTTACGACGCGATGATGGAAGGCCGAGCAAGTTAGGAGAGCCATGTTGTCCGAGAAGCGGAGTAGAAGCGGATGTGGGGAGGCCTCCCAAACCGCTTGCAGCGAGAGCTAGTTCGTGACCGTTGATGCTTCGTCTATTCCCAGCCCGCGACAACGGTTCGGGAGCGCGGGGTGCGCCAGTGAATTGTGGCCACTCAGAGGACTCTTTGTGCCCGTGAGCGCGGGCAAACGAACTCCGTGGTGACGTCTGCGAACCGTGTGCGAGGTCGAGAGCAGCAGAAGAAGCGGAAAACTTCTGAATTCGTTAAAAATTTTTATACGTGAAAGGCACACCCTAATAATGCTCACCTTGTTTTGGAAGTGGAACTTGTCTTCATCAGACGTGGGAAGATGCCTCATTGCAGCTAGAAGAGTCCGTATCAGAAAGACAGATGCACGCGGCGGGGAACGACAGACTTTGCATCTCTTGGTCCAATTCCTGATCAAGAAGCACACCCGCATTGTATGCAGGGTAGCCCTCGCCATAACGGGTCTGACCATGCACGGACACAGCAGTCTGTGGAACCGGCATCGAGCGTTCACCGGCCATAGACAGGCCTTGGAGATGAGCAGCGAGGTCTTCGTCATGCTCGCTGGCCGACGTCCTTCGACTCGCGGGCATGCTCTTGGCACCAGCCGCGCGCAAACTTTGGCTCGTAGGACCACCCAGTTCTGGAGAAAGATTGACGGATGGTGCATAGGTCACAGACTTGCGCTTATCCGCAGTGGAAGTAACTGTCTTGGAAGGATCCATGTCTAAACGTTCATATATTAGCAAAAGCTTATTTTGCATGGAAAAGAAGCATAGAAATAAAAAAGGTTAACACACCAGCTAGCGGAACGTTGAGTCGCGGAGGAGTAGTGGGAGCAGACACAGCGATGGTGGCATTGCCATTGGGAGAGTTTGGGTCATAAGGAAGACCCAGTCGCTCCTGAGCTTGCTGAAGCTCAAGCATTCTCCGCTGGTCCTCGAAGGCCTGCCACTGAGCAACTCTCTGACGCTCGTGCTCTTTTTCAAGACGTTTCAACTCGACTCGCTGGTCAACAGTCAGCACCATCACAAAACAACACTCCCAGTTCGTAACCACTCACAGCCGAAATGTCAGGCATATTTGTCCCTAGCCTAGCAGCCTGATGCATGACAATGAGCGCACTGAAAATAAAAGACAAAGAGATGTCGGAGAAAAATGACAAACCGAGTCTGCGAGGTCGAGAAAGGCGGGAGGACTGGGCTTGCGAGACTCATCATTATTAGTTCTGGACGGGTCGGACATTTGGTGTAGAGTAGAAGAATAGAATCAGAAGGTGGTGGTACAGCGCGGGGACACAAAGCAGTCGCAAGTTACAACGACCCTTTCTTATGTATCCTCGACGTGGTTGGTTCCAAGTTGCTGAAAGGCCAGGCGCTGGGCACGGGAGCAAATATGTATGTCAGGGTCCCCCACACGATTGCTTCTCTCAGTAAAATGTTCCGCATCGCCACACTCACGCCTGCGAGCCTTCTGTGACCTTGTTTATTTATTTCCATTCGCATTCGGGAAATAAAAGTTCACTTTTTTACTGTCTTTTATTTGCATATGTGAGTTTTCTACGCGAACCCGGAGCTTACTACCATATATGTACAACTTTTTTTTTCCTTTGTCCTTTATCCGGTAGCCTTTGACCACGCGCCCCCACCCCAGTTGCCACTCTGCCATCATGATCTAAACCGTGTCACGTCCCTTACCAACGCACTACATTCTCTCTTCCCTGAACGGGCAAAAAGGATGACGTTAATCGTCCCCTTTTTATTCTTTTTCTAATGCCTGTCATGATTTTTCAAAGCTGAAAGCTCCATACCTCTTAGCATTATTGATTCCTGAGCATGAAAAGAGATGAAAAGCTTTTCGTCGCCTACCAACCTATTTTATCAGAAAAAGAAGCCTGAACCTCACCGTTTACGCCCGTGATGCAGAATTCTCCACGACCCTTCGGCGAACCTTGTGTACATAAACAGCTCCGCTGTCCGCTTCTGCAAAATTACCCAAAAAAACGCGTAGGACGACCTGGAAATTTCTTGGGGCCCGAATGCCCGGCTCCTCTTCCCTCCTTACCCTCGCCCCTAACGCCTCCAACAACACTCTCATTACTCGGTCCGTCATTGACCAGTCCTTCATTAACGTCGCTTTATCCCGGCCTCGGGGAGTTTGTTTTTCTGGGCACGGCGGCCTCCTTTAAGCAACGCATTCAGTTCAACCTTTTTTTTTCTCACGCAAATACCCCGAAACGCAAATCCCCATTAGTTCCAAATCTTTGATACAAGAAGCCTAACAGGTCAATAATTTGCAACCGTGCTCACTCCCCTCACCCCTTCTTTCAATTGAGTTGTGCCTGCTTTGCCGTAGTTCCCGCGGAAGCAAAAACCCACAAAATTAAAAATAAAAGAGATCATGACGGAGCTCTCTCATCCCTTTAAACATAATGAATTTTTTACCCGTATCCCTCACGCCCTGTCAAGAGAAAGCATAAGTTTAACAGTAATCATGAAACCAAATACGCAGAACAAAGAACAAAGAATGGAAACCATCCCACGCCACTAAAGCTGAAGCCCTCGACCGAGCGACCGAAAATCCTCAGGCGAAGATATGTAGCAGGGCACACCTGAACGGTGTCTTAAAGAACACGCGACGAAGGCTGTCGAACAATTTTGCTAGTTAGTTCTAGTGCGAAGCTGTCCGATTAGGCACTTCTCCATTCCCAGCAATCTTCTCTGCTTCTTTGGGATGTGCATATCCATTCCCCGCCAAAACAACAGCTTCCGTTCCTCCTCCCACGGAAATGGTTCCCTCAGCACCCCGAAGAGTTCTACGTTCCTCATCTTCTTCGTCGTCGTCAATAGGAGCTTTAACAGTCCCAGTGGAAGGTGCACAGCAGAAGGAACCCCCCAAAGCCAGAGAAGAAAGACGCAGTCGTCGATACAGGTTTGTCATCCGTTGGGGTTGCTAGTCCCACTCTTCCTCGAGACAGGTAGAAGAATAATCTTCTTCAGACGAAAGAGGATCAGGACTGTCACTACCTGGGGAGGCAAGGCCATTCGGTGGAACCAGAGCGAGAGGTCTGAGAGTCGACGACCGCCCCTGAGATAATGCTCGTTGAGTGGATCGACAGCAGGGGAAAGAAATGCAATTAAGCCAACTTACGGCACCTTTCCTGGAACAGCATCTCCGCTGAGAGTCAATAGGAGATTCTTGAGGTTAGGCAGGGTCTGCCGAATGTCCATAGCTCTCAGGTCACGGTCCGACATTAGCTGGAACGTAAAATGTCACGACCACCAACGTAAGCGCAAGAGAGCCGGACTCACCAATTCGATATCTTTATTCAAAAGAAACACGGCATACTCAAAACGATACGTATCCACTCCCTTTGAAAAAAGCGGAAACCTAACGGGCATATCAAATTCAGGTCTTTCCGATCATGAGAGCCAAAGAAGAACCTACATTCTGGGACCAACCATAGCACTGATTCCATCCCGTATTAGCGTTCGACTACCCACGTATGTAACAGGATAAACCAAGCCCATCCCCAAATACGTAGCCAGTAACTGCACTACATGTCCAGCGTACCCTAACGCCGTCGCCACTTTTTCCTCATCCATAATCATTTTCGAATTGAAAACATTCTGAGCATCGAAAGTTGATTCATCTGAAG
>JAJTUO010000173.1:0-48627 GCA_021399455.1 Flagelloscypha sp. PMI_526
AACCCGTGTACGTAACCATGCTGAGAATGAGCAAAGGACATCGATGGAACATGATGAGAAGCAAAATCTTGTTGGGCATATAGTGCATAATATTGTTGTTGTTGATCTATGCTTGAGCTCTGGGCGCCGAAGACTGGAGACGCAGATCGATGCTGTTGTTGTTTGTTAATCCATGAAGATGGTTGCTCGTGATTCAGAGTGGTGAACATATTATGGAAAAACTGAAAAGGCATCAATGAACGTCAAAAGAGAGGCAGTGAAGCCTTGCGGTCGACGTTGCAGGCAACCATCGACAACACCTACCTGTAGTGACGCAATCAAACCCGGGGAAGCCACAAAACTAAAATGGCCCCAAAATTATTAGGGGAGAGACGTGGGGGGAAAAAGGAAAAGGATGATGCAGGTTCACGAAACACTTTGCTTATGAACGAAACAATGTCTCCACAGGAACGGTCCAATTGGCTCAACGAGTAGTAAGCCTTCCACCAACCCATCTCATAGGCCCACGACTCCTCAGGCCCGTCCAAATCTCCCAGTATTACGCGAATCAACAAGAGTTTGGCCCGCCCATCGCCAATCTTCGTGCCACTCCTCGGTCACTAGGATTTTGCATGCGAGCTGTTCGACAGGCGAAAATCTCCTCGATAAGGGAGGTCCTCCGTGCACAAGCAATGTCCTGTGTCTACCCCTCCATACGATCCCCTAGCCTGAAGGGTTCTGCGGTAATTTCGGCGGAGCGGAGTGCAAAAATGTTGACGATAGCGTATATATGTAAATTATGTATCCCATTCTAAATCTCAACGGAAAGAAGCAAATCGAGAAAATGACATGAATAAGAATATACCAAACTCCAAAAGATGTAAGAGAGAAAATATTGCAGGGAGTCAAATGTTGCGGATGCCGATGCGTAGTAAACGAGATACAAGAGACATGAAACATGACCAGGTAGTAAAAGTACTATACAGACAACCACCTTGCTAAGGGGAATGAAAGAGGTAAAAGAAAATCGGTCAAACCAAGTCCTAACAAGGAGCACATGTATATTATTTCATCGATTCGCTCCGTTGAGGCTGAGGCAATGGTGAAGACCGGCTTGTCTGCATCGACTCGTCCTTTTCCATCCATCCGGCCTTTTTTCCAGAAAGCGAAGATATTGAGCCAGCTCGTGCGTCCACGGTTTCGATGGCCGTAGACCTTCACCTTCGTCTATGTCCGAATTATGCCAGCTTGTACCCCGCGAACTAGTGGCGGCACTGTGGCTGCCATCCTCATCTTCCTCAAAGTCGCTCTTCTCGCTCAAAGGCGAGTTCACCTCTTCCCCTGAGCCCCCTTTGGCAGCCATAGCTCGTAGAGCTCGCTCTTCCTCTGGAGTTCGCATGATTGCCTTTTCAACTCCTACCCTTTTATCCTGACTCGTCGCTGTGGTCTCCTCTCCCCCACCCGTTTCCGTGCTAGACGCGGGAGGGAAGTAACCTTGAGGAACAGCTGGCTGAGGAGAAAAATCGAAATAACCAGCACTAGGGCCTCCGCCACCAGGAGTGGTAGAGGACTGGCCAGGGCTTGGCATAGGATAGTACATCGGACTGAAGAAATATCCCCCGGGCTCCCGATAGGAAGATGTACGGGGGCTCCAACAGCAGGATTAATGTGTGACGGGAAGGATTGATATGGCGACATAGCAACACCTGGAGTGAATAGCGTAGGCTGAGGGGGAGGATGGGAAACAGCAGAGCTTGGAGGTGAAGGAGTCTTTTCCGAGCCCTTCTCCCCACTTTCTGCCTCTGCGGATGTCATACTCTCAGAATGACCTGGCGCTACTTGCTGCATCGAAGGCATGGGCATCTGAGCGAATGTCACTGGGAAACCAGGACTGAGCGGAGGCGTAGCGGGTCCAAGTGCACCAAAGTAACCGTGAGGGGCATATCCGGGGCCAGCAAGGGGTGTCTGGGCTTGACCATTGCCTCCGGGAGTTTGGACAACAGGAGTCCAAGGAGGGAGAAACGTGAAAGGAGGCATGGACGGGGTGAACGGCATACCACCATAGGGAGTCGTGCTATTGTTAGCAATTCTATTAACAGGAGGGGTGAATGGTCCTGGAACTGGATACATGGGTACACCTTGCGAGCCAGCCGCTGTTGGAGAGATGGGTTGAGATTCCGTAGTCGAATAAGGTGCAGGGGGGTAGAGAAATTGGTCCAGGGTGGTGTGGATGAGCTGAACGACCGCTCTGAGGTGTGGTCTTGGCCAAATTCAGATTCGGCCGGTTAGGTTTTGGTGCAGGATCTGTATGTGTAGAGGTCGGTTGGGGTCTCTGGGTGGACAGACCACTTGAAGAACGAGGCGAGGATGTAGCCGAGGACAACGTAGACGATGGCCGGCTCAATTCTGACGACAGGTCAACGATAGCAGATTCAGAGGGCCCTTGACCCTGGCTCCATTTCCAAGAAGGTATTGTCTCTCGGGTGTAGCTGTTCTTCCTGGAGTTAATGCGCGAGGACCCCGGTGCAGAAAGAGCATCGTAGGCAGGGTTCAGCATGCGCGGCGAGTCAAATCGACTTGATGCAAGGCCACTTGAGAGACGAGGCGATGGGGGCAAGTCTCCTCCGAGGCTGAGTGGCGATGGCGAAGAGGCGTGGAGGGAAGCAATGCCGGCCGGTACTGGCGACTTCCCTAAGGGGAAGTTACCTGCTCGATTAAGAGATGCGGCACGGGAAAGAGATGGCGGTTTTGCGTTAAGTAGCGGCGAATGTGTGGACCTAGATAATCTGAGCATCATCATCGGCTCCAAAAATCAATTTCTAACGTACCGGGCATCTGTAAAATGGAGGCCCATCTTCATGGAGGCGGCGAGGCTCGTAGCTGTGAGCTCTTCTCGCTCGTGGGCTTGAGCAGGGTGCCAGAAACCTGGTTCATCCACTGGCCTGACGCGGAAGGGGGTTGTGGCTAAAGAGTTTACCAAAGGAGACGAGTTCATCTCTCCCAGAGCGTAGCCTGAATGCAGGAGGGAAGGAGAGGCACTTAAGAGGGATGCCGAAAGACTAGGGGACGAAATGGTAGAATGGGAATTCTGTGTTGAATATTTGTCGTGATGGACCTTGAGCTTACGACCGTTGAATTCATAGCCATCAAATATTTTCACAGCATGTTCTGCATCCGCTTCTGACGCAAACACGACGGTTCCAAAACCTCGAGAACGACCATCGACACCGAGGGCAACGTCTGCACGAATGATTGTACCAGCTTGGCGAAATAGATCCTTGAGATCTTGCCATTGAATATGGAAAGGAAGCTGAAAGAAAGGTGAGTAAAGGAGAGAATATAATGTGGGGAGAGGGAAACATGCATTGCCAACGAAGAGATTCTTGCCGGAAGTGGGATAGTCGTGCTCATCCGGTTGAAAGAGGGTTGGCTCACCAGTGGACTCGCCATTTGGAGGCAGACGGTCTACACGAACATCGAGAACGCGGGTTTGCCAAGTAAATCCGTTGAAACGGTCAATAGCTCTGCCTGCATCTTCAGCTGTGGCCAGAAGAACTGTTCCATACCCTCGTGAACGGTTGTCTGGACCGAGAGAAACGTCTGCGCGCAGGACATTGCATCCGGCATTGCGAAAAAGATCTTTAAGGTCCTGCCAACGGACTCTGTAGGGTAAGTTTCCGACATAAAGCTGGGTTCGAGTGTCTCTGCCTGGAGTGAGATGTGCTGTGTGCGCGTGGCTTGCAGTGATTTCTTGAATGCGCTCTTCAACCTTGTCTGGTGAGAGAGCAAGCGAGGGCAGTGGTGGAGGAGTACCCATCGAGGTCGGAGCCAAGCAGGGAAGAATCCTGGAGTACCTCCCGCCAGTGAGTGGAGCTCAAGTATCAAGGTCGGTGGCTCCGCTGATGTCATCTGATCTTGTGACGGGTTTTCTTTTTCATTTCCTTTTTTTTCAGTTCCGCCTTCCAACCATCGGGCGCAAGTAAGGCCGCCACCTCTTGTGTTGTTTCAAGCAGTTAGAGAGCCACAAATCTCAAGACCCCCAGACATCTTTCACCCGCCACCGTCATTGCAATACGGGCATCACCGCGGCTATCAGGATCTGCGTGACGTGGGTGTGCCGAGGCGTCATAACGAGTTGAATGCATTATTTCCATCTCATTGCCAATACCCATCGAGAAGGGCGCAAGGGAAACTGAATAATTCAAAGTCATATCATGGTACTTAGTTTTTTTTCGGACGCAGTTCTTCTGGCAATTGAGGATGCTCCATGGCTAGTGTTTATGTAAATAGTGGGGGTTACTTCCTCGCTGTCGTCAACAGGGGGGTGCCTGTCAGAAGCTTGAAAGGGATGTAGTTAACATGCATTTAGGTGGGAATCAGTGTAAACCTCTCGAGAAAGGTCATCATTTACCAGATGAGCCGAAGCTCAGTCTGAGGTCGGTGTATGGGTCGAAACAACTCTGATTGTCCTATTTGCATCGAAGCTGACAAGACATTCAATCAGAAGAGGCTTTGTATAAACCACCAAATCTGAACGTTCTTTGGCTCCCGGTACGGGTAGAAGACGGGGTAATATTGCCATGATGGTAGCAAAAAAGTGTGGTGATCTGCAACAGTCACACAGCCTGATGATCGCTGCTGAGTCCGTGAGGACATGGTTTAAGGCTTTGAATGGAACCACGTCCTTACCTCTAGAGCCGGCTCTCTATCACGACCACTCGAGCCCCATGTCCATTCCTTCTCTTGATGTCTTGCACAAAGATGGCATAGAGACTGCTGTCGTTGGAGGCACTCTGCTTGGCCAAACTTTATCCTATGGTTTGTGGATGCTACTTTTCTTTTTCTTTGCCCTGAGATTTTAACTGCTATACAAGGCATATATGCAGCTTTATTTCCCTTTGCTGTATGGATTACGATGTGCGTTCCCTGTCTGAAAGTTATCCCTTGCTCTAACCCCACTATTTCAGCCACAGAGGTCTTCCCGGCTTCATGAACAAGTCTATGTTTGCGCTCATGCTTGTATCCTTCTTTATTGCTACTGGGTATAATATTCGCTTTTATTCCACTGCTTTCTCTCTTGCCTCATCTCGCCACCAGGTACTTCATCTTCAGTGCCATCTCTTGGTTTGTGCGGGTGCAGCGGAATTTTATCAGTTTTGTTCCTCCGGAACAACGTCCAATCAACAGTGTCACAAAATTCGTCGATCTATGGAATGCAATTGTCCTCATTAACGTACGTGCCAGAGCACCAACTTACAGGAATATCCCTGCCTCATTTTGGACATCCAGGTAGCACTCACCGATGGAGCAGTGTTATGGCGTGCCTGGGTCATTTGTAATGCCCTCAGGAAATCAAGAGTTGTCCTCATCATTGCCCTTGTTACCCTTGTCCTTTGCTTTCGTAGGTGTCTTGCTGCTTCAAACCTATTTGCCCGATGTTAATTTCGTATTTCAGTCAGCGCCTTTGTTTGCATTGGTGTCCGCTCTGCAGTGATCTACAAAGATATAAAATACCACTCTCCTGTCGATGAACCTTCAAGGCTAATGTTGGTTTACATTCTCCAACTAGCACAACTCACTGCCCCCGGCTTTTCCCTTCTCACGAATATTCTTGCGACAGGCTGTATTGGGGCTAGAGTATGGTCTGTCTGAAGTTCTGACGCTCTTGAGTATGCGCTTATCATTCTTATAGGTCTCTTTGGCGTGAATTCTCAAACTTGGCTCCACCTGCAAGGCAATTCGGGGCCAACGTTAACGACATTCTTTTCCTATTTATTGAGAGTGGATTCATATACTGTCTCAGCTCTGTAAGCTCTCCTACTTCTTCGTTCCACCGATTCCTGGGGATCTAATTCGGCATTCTAGACCTTCTTCTTGGCTGGTCGCTTCATCAACCTCCCCATGTACAGCCTAGCAACATACTACCAGCCCATCCATATTAACATCAGTGCGATGTACCCCGCTATACTTCTCGTTCTTGTTAACCAGAAGCGGGAGATGAAGTGGGAGACGCAAGCAGAAAAACCTAGCGACATGGGGGTCTCTTTTGGTCTACAAGACAGTTTTATCATGACAGGGTATGTGACTGGGGATGCAGCGAGCAGTAGGACAGACAGTCGGACTCTTAATACGAGACTTTCTACGCCTACAAAGTTAAATACAAACGAGATTTAATTTAATTCTTTTAAAAAATGCTTTCTAGGTCGATTTTGAAAGTTACTTGTTGACTAGGGTTGGTTTAGTGCCTTTTTTCCCGGCCTGGCAGGTTCTCAACTTTTTACCACGATATCGATGATGATAACCAAGTCGAGTCAGCTTCTTGTACCTTGCCAGTGGTCTCCTTCCCCGTCTCTTCTTGAATAATGGCTCAATTATCTTCTCTTCCCACTCTTGCCAAAAGGGCAGGGGGAATGGCAGCAACATTCGGTGCCAGCCAGTGGCCTCGCCCCAGTCCCAATTACGACCCAATCACTAACCCGGATGGACTCATCGCTGGCTTGACGGTTGCCGAGAACAACCTACTAGGGCATGAACTCGTTCAGGTTTGCCTTCCTTCCAGTGCCATTTAAAAGAAGTGGTTGAACCCAGCGACAATTATGTCAGTATATAAATGCCCACTTTCGTATCACAACAGACCACTTGAAGTACCGTATGTTTTTGTTTTATGGGTTGGTGATTCTTATGCTGAGTGTATATATAAATCATGTACAGGCCCAGCTCTCATTAACAGCAGCAAACTTAATATCACGACCTCCATCCCGAAATTCTTCAATCGAAGCTTGAAGCCACTCACCCCCATTCTCACTGAGCATGTCATCTCTGGTCCCGGTGTCGGTGCCATGTTATCCCACCTTCTTTGGGCGATTTGTGATCCTGGGGACGGCGTGCTTTTGACCTGCGTAGGATTTAATATCAACTTTTAAGAAGGATATAGGTAACTAACGATTGCTTGTTCTTAGCCTTACTACGCAGATTATCCCAAGAACCTATTCTGGCCAGCCGAAACGACTGTTGTTCCAGTCATTCCGCCGCCTGAGGTCGATTCGCTGTCCATGGATATCGTCCCTTACATCCAAGAAACAATCCGTAAAAACAGCAATGTTAAAGTTCTTATCCTTGTTAATCCTCACAACCCACTTGCGAAAGCTTACCGTGAAGAGACGATTCGAGCCTATGCTTCGATAGCTGAAGAGGTGAGAACACTATTTGTAACTCTTACTTTCATTTTTAACTCCTGCATATGAAATCAGTTCAACCTCTATCTCATTACAGATGAGGTATTCGCTAATGAAGTCTTCCCTTCCAAATACTCCCCCAATCCTCAACCATTTAGGTCCATCCTTTCTTTGTCTGATTTGCCTTGCAATCCAGGACGAATCTTTGTCATCGCGGGTCCCACGAAAGATCTTGGTGCTTCAGGTATAAAGCTGGGCTGTCTCATTGCGCAAAGCAACCAGCCAGTGTTAGATGCTGTTGCTGCTGCAGTACCTGTGACGCCTCTTTCTACTGCTTCCGATGCCATATTTACCCACATCATCGAAGATGAGGAATGGTTGGATGGCTTCTTAGACCGCAACAGAAAAGCGCTTACACAGTCTTTCGAGCTGTTGGCTAGGTGGTGCGAAGGGCATGGGTTTAAGTGAGCGCTGAAAAGTCACCTTCCATGCAAAACACTGATTCTGAAAAAAAAGGTTCTGTGTCGCGGAAGCTGGAATATTCGCTCTTGTAGATTTTGCACCTTTGGTGAACAAGATTGATGGAGAGATGTCGACTCTGGAAAAACTGGATCAAGTTATCGAGAGGGCTAAGAAAGCTGGAGTAATGTTGGTTCGTGATTTCCACCGAACTCAAGCTGAACGAAATATCGATCTTGAGTCGTTTCAGCGGACCTCAGCAGCGTCTGAAGATCCCGTCCAGACTCGGATGCGCATTGTTTTCACTTCGCCAGCAGCTACGATGAAGGTGAGATTATTGGATCACCACAGTTGAAGACCCCAGGTTTGACTGCCTAATTTCAGATTGCATTTGAAAGGATAGAGAAAGCCTTCAACCTTTCTCACGTCAACCTCGACAATGAGACATAGGTTCATATGAATGATGGATTTCACAGACAGCTAGTCGATACAATAAGTTTGAAAGTCGGGGGTAAGTACAATACGTGCAATAGTGTAGTTTTAAATGGAGGTGAACATAGCCTTGGTCTGTCGAGAATCTTTGCTTGGGCGATTGGCGAAAGCATAATTGTTCATTTCTATGTCCTCGGCTCCGTCTCTGTGCTCGGTCAGAGTTTCGCCTGAATATTCTGAAATGGCAGTAAGGTCCGGTGTGACACTCATTGGGCTTGTCCACTCGTCAGTCCTGTGTGCGAGAGCAGGATCCCTGAGGTTGAACATTAACCTTGATATCAGGACAGATGATATGACATTTGTGAATGTCGTCAAACAACCTCGCGTAGAGACCTATGTCAAATGAATAAGGGCGGAGAGGTAAGACATAATATGCATACATCACCAACGAGGAAAGTCACAATATTAGCTCCATTTGCTAAAGTCATGGCCAGAAAATACACAGCTCCTGCAGAAATTGAGTATATCTTACAATGGTGCGGTCAACGAAGACAAGGCATACCGTCACGCAAAAACACATCCAACATTACCCAAGTCCCAGGGAACTCCCGAATTATTGAGATCGACTTATACAGTGTCATAGAGAATACAACAAGGTCCAAGAAGAATGCCCCGGACCATGTGATGGCGAGCTGTTTTCCTCTTGAGATAACAGTGAGATACAAACTCTATGGTTAACATGATGGGAGCACTTACGATGACTGGGAGACGAAAGCAGCGCAACCAATTGAAAACATTGTGTTATTAATGTCCAAAGTAGATGCGTCGTTCCCGTGAAGGAGAGACCATAAACCAACAGCAATGCCCGCTAGCATGATACAAACTAGAATCCCAATGACCCATTTGGGACGTCCAAAGAGGGCCCAAGTTCGAATAACTAGAATGACGGCGGCGATAATTTGAATGACCATCTCCGCGTATTGGTGGACGGTTTGCAACTTATGGCAACTGTGGATAAACTTGAGAATCACCGGCCAACAAGCACTAAAGACCAGCATACATCTGTAAAATCAAATTAAGAACTACGCAAATGGGAAATGTGAAGAAAGAGACGCACTGCAACTTTGTTGGGAAGGGTCGCCGTCCAAAAGTATTCCATGGCCACTGGCACATGGATAACCAGAGGGAAGTATCGATTCAGGTAAAACAACGTAGATACCCATGAAAAGGCCGAGTATTTCCAAAAACGGGCACTTTCGAGGTGTAGGGTCAAGAGATAGTCGTAATACAGGAGCGCTACATGAGAAGGTTAGTACTGGACATCCGGGGAAGTGCAAGTCTGCGAAATGGAAACGACGTTACTCAGAGCAATCAATGCCAAATACGAGTTCACATCTGAGGGGGCTGCCTCATCCTGGCCACCCATGGATGAGGGCAAGAAGAAAGGAAACCTCCGGATATCCGCAACCCACCAAATGTTTCGAATTTCTGGAGCTTGGTGGATCACATGCTTGCACACGATTGTTCCAATAAGCTTCCCAACATGATGCGACTTCGTACCTCTTAATGAGGTACCCACGTGCATTACATATACATGTCAACATAAACACCAATCGTCTCTCTTTTTTCGGCGAATGCTTGGTCCGGTTAAGAGCCATGGTGGTTGTTAGAGCTGGACATTGGAAGCGTCAAATATTTATTGTAGCCGTCCGGAGACTGTGTGGCACATTCTAGTTGCGGAACCATGGTGGAGGTTAATTCTTTCGTTCATTTTACAACGCTGGAGACGAGTATTCGCCTGGGTGACCCATCAACAGGTGACATTACATATGGTAATCCAGCACATGGCTCCCAGCGCTACTTCACTTGTTTTGCAATAAAAGAGAATCAAGTTTAACGAATATTATCTAGTAGATAGGGGCAGTATCCAAAATCATCTAGCGGAGTCAAGTGAGATCGATCACGACAGAAGATAGAGGCTTTCTCTTCGTCACTGGTGGGACTGGATGAACTAGAGCAAGGCTGTCTTCACTGTCCACCTCAACGAATGTGGGACGCTTTTTGGCTGGTTTGGACCCCACCCTATACGAAGGTGAAGGGGACCGTTCTTTCCGGGCGGAGAAACCAGCCGCCCTGCGAGGTGAATCCTGGATTCTATTCTTCCGAGGCGACTTGGTTAGCTCGCCTTCTAGCCCACTTCGACTTGAAGTTTTCAATGGGCGCGTTCGAGTTGGTGCAATAGGTGGCGGATGTTGCAAGGATTCTGTTTCGCTGTCGGATAAGGATAGATAGGTTGTAGTAGCTATATATTTAAGAGGAGCCTTTAGAGGCTTTTTGAAGGATGAGAGTCGTGAGGGTGGAGGGATGTCGGAGTCCGATGAAGGAGATTCGCTGTCTTCTTGGCGCTGAAGAAATCTCTCTGCGGAAGTGAGTTTTTTCGATCGCACCGGCTTGGAATGCGATCTTCCAGAAGTTACCGTGGCGGAAGTCGCCGTTATTGTTTTCGAGGAAGATAAAATTGGTCGCTGGGGAGGCTGAGGAGCCAAGTTGTTGATGGTACTCGGGGTAGTTTCAAGTTCGCTTTCAGAGGAGAATCCTGATCGTAAAGCTTTACTGTTGGAGCATTTGGAAGGTGACTCTGGCGCTTGGGGCATAACAAATCGACTCTTGCCCTTCGTCAAATCTCGCACGACGAGAGAAGATGAGTTGGGAGCTTGTTCTACTGCCTTGGTCAACAGAAAGGAAGACGATGCAGTACTGGGAACCTCTCGAAGAAGTGGTGCATCCTGCTCGGGTTCTGATTCTGAACCAATATCGCGAAGGGGCAGAACCTTCTGTTTCGTCCGCTTTTTCTGGCTAGACATGCTCGATGTGTTCGCCTTAGGCTGCCGTTTCCCTTTTTTGGCTTGTTTCCTATCGAAATCTGCGACGAGGTCGGGTCGAACGATTTGAACAAGTGTTGCGGGGAACCACAAAAGAATTGGGTCGTTCGGAGAAGGAGGAGCCTTCTTTGAACCTGATTTCTTTTTACCCCCATCATCTGAGGCTTCAAGATCTTCATCCGAACCCGCCGCCCAAATGTTCTGCTCTGGAGCCGAGCGAAGATTTTGGATACCTGCTGCGGCGAGTGTGACCAAGTGAGAAGGATCAACCTCAACACGGTATTCGAGAAGACAATCCGTTGACGGATGTTCGCGTGTGCGGGTTATTCGGCAAAGGAGCTTGCTTCCGTCATCATCGTTGTTTAACTGCGAGGAAGTCGGGGTAGATAGGCTAAGAGACGAGAAGTATTGTGTGATGAGCTTGCTGGGCGTGCCTGGACTTTGAAAGCTGGAACTCGAGCCCAGTCGACGAGGAGTAGAGGGTAATATAGCAGAGGTCTCTCTCTGTTGTTCGTCGAGAAGCAGGACGGCGCGTCGCATAATCCTCATAACAGCGCCCTCCCAAACATTTGTACGAAATCGTTTAATGATGGACTCATAATAACCCCATTCAAATTTGAGCTCGCAGATATGGGCAATGTCTGACAAGTTTGGCTCAGTGTCCCACTTCAGCACTTCCTGGGCCGTGAGACCGTGAGGATGAGAATGGAGCTGAGTTGTGATGGGATTGATATAGTGGTCGAGTACAGTGAGGGATGGCCACGCGTCTGTCACGGCGGAGGCGAGCTTTTTGCATTTCTTGCCGATGTGACCTTGAGAGTTGGTCTCAAGCTCGTGCTTGAGTTCTGTTCGCCATGACTTTAGAAATTCTTTCATCTCCTGTTGCGTCTTGGACCTAGCAGCCCGGACTAGAGTCCTTCCAAATCCGCTACGAGCGAGACCGAAAGCAATCTTGGGACCGCAGCCTTTCAGACCAACACAATCATAGTCGCCGCCCATGAGAAGTGCAAGGAGAATGAGATCATCCGTATCGAGGGAGATGGATGAGTGAGTTTGGATAAGGTCCAAAGTGTAGAATCTTGTGTGGTTTTTATCGTCCTTCCCCGCTGAGTTGAGGACAGGGTTCGATTTGTTGCCGGACAGGGTGTTGCTTGCACTATCATCTTATAAGCTATCGAATCAATAAAATAGCTGTGGGACTTACTTCCGAATAACCATTTTGGCTCCAAAAACGAATGTATCTGAGTCATCCGAGAGGACTGCATCTATTATGCTTTCCTTGTTCAGCCAGGCGAGTTCTGCTTCTGCCTCGCCAGGTGCCATCCAGTACCTGAAGCCAAAGGCCTTGATGATTTGTTTCATACCATCTGTTAAGAGATGGTCTTTTCCAGAAATCCGTTTGCCACGTTTTGTAGCAGGACGACGAGGTCCATCAAAAACGAAAACGGGAAGAAAGGGGGATCGCAATAGTTTGCAACAGCGAAAGAAAAACATCCGCAGTTCAGGATTTTCACCTTCCACGGACCATGATGAATGGTATAGCCAAATTGACGCGTCGATACCTATGCGAAGCCGCGATGCTTGGTGGGAAAGCCTTGGGTCATTGCAAGGTGCGTTAGAGAGCGGGTCTCGCCAGCCTCAGAAAGTATCTTTCGGGCAATAAGTAACAAGCAACAAGTCTAAGCAGAGGCATGATATTACCTCCCATAAATGAGGAATGCCCATAAGAAATGTATCCAAGAAAGAGGAGCGAGGTGGTCGTGATGAAATGAACTTGGAAGTCACGGGAACGTGACTCGCCCTTCTCTCCTCAAACCTCCAGCATCTCGACGAAAATTATGAACACAAACTTCATAACACCTGAATCTAATTCTAAATCTTTACTCATCTTTGCAGCTGTATGGAAGGCTTCATGCAAAGATCTTTACCCCTATAATTCCATATTGGCCAATTTGCAATGATTTTGCATGTGGAATACTATGTCCTAAACCTCCTGTGAGCTCCTCATAATTTGTTTTACATTCTGCTAACATTTATCTTTTCTGGGATATTCCCAGATCCAATCGACATCATATGAAGACATTCAAGTCATCGGTGCTATCGGTCGTTGCATTGTCATAGCCTGCGGGCGGCAAATCCATACCAGATCTAGGTCTTATTGAATTGTGTCGTCCGGTGTCCCAACCATTTCCAGTGCTAAACTAAAACTACCCGCGACCCCAACTGACAATGGTTGACATCCTTTGGTCGCTTTCCCAGGCATTTTTTCTTCACTTCTTGGCCGGGTCTAGGTGATAATCACAAAGTGCTTGTGATTGAAATGGTCCATTACGTTTTCCCCACGCCCCCAATATACTGACCTACTCAGGGCACCAGTACAAGGTAGACGTCCAAACGACAATCTTCTTCCCTTTGTGCTTCACTTCATCGTCTCTTTTACATCCACAGGAGACTGCAAGTACCTGAAGGTGTATCCAAGTGTCAAACGAACTACCATGTTTGGTAATGCCAACGCCCGCTTGTCTCCACACAACACTTTCCTTATATGGACAATCGTTTGTGCTTGCACTTGGGGAACGAGCGAGTGATGCTCCACGACTTCATTTCCACCCGCCGATTTGCATTAACAGCAAATTTTACCACCCATTTTTCGTGGTTTTTGCTGGTCTGGCCACCTTGAACTACTCTTCTTCACCCTCGGTAAACTGTCTTGAGCCCCTTGTTTAAACCCAGGTTTTCACGAATTCGAAGTCAGGTTATACTCATGAGTCTATTACTACGGAGTTACCCTGTATCCTTGTACTTCCACTTGATGCGGAACCGCTTCCCATCTACATTTAGGTCCGCTTCTGAATGGATCTAATATATATAAGGTGCGTCTCTCGGTAACAAGCACTAGGATCTCTCTTTTCTTTTCCTCTTCCCAAAAAATCCCTCCACTTCACTTCGTTCTTAATATCCTTTACCATACAAGATGGCCGTCGACTGGATGAACCCTCTTGAGATCCAACGCGATGCTGTTATATTCGGACGACTTATTCATGTTCTTTTGGGCATTTATGCGTAAGTCTCTCTGTTCTAGCCAGTAGAACACACTATACCTTCTTTCTAGTTGGGAGTGGTTTGTCTCCCTTGGCTTCGATTTTGACTTCCTTACGGGGAAGAGAACTTTCCGCTGGCCACTTGTATGTTGGAAGGATTTCTAGCCTTGTGGCCTTTTGCTCAATCATTCCAAGGTCTTCTACTTTGCAAATCGCTACCTCCTTTTGGGGGCTCTCATTGGGATATTGGTGTCCCTGGACAATTCCACTGAACTGAACTGCCAATCCTTGTATACATTTAATCAGGTTAGTGTGTTCTCCTGGATTTTGGCCTTTCTAACTATTTGATAGCTTGCCGGTAATGCTTCTACCGGACTTGCGAGTATCAACTTGTCTCTCCGAACGTAAGTCGTCGGTTCTCTTGCTTTCGTGTTGTAATTTAACCATTACCACAGAATGGCTGTATGGCAACACAACCGCTGGATTGATGGCCTCCTTATCCTCATCATTCTAGGGCATTGGTCTCTGTAAATTTCCAAGCCCTCTCCCCTCCACTTCCTTAGCTCAATTAGTTTCCTAGCGTCCTTCAGGGTGTAGTTATCAAAGCTACTTGGGTTGAATCGCCAGTCCCTGGATGCCAAATCATCGAAACGAACACAACAATCCTTTCTGCTGTATTCATATACACGATGTGCTTTGATGCCATTGTCCTCTTTTTGAATGCGCTGAAATTGGTGGGAAATCCTTTCAAAACTGTTTCGCCCGATTTAGTCCAAAGCCGCCTTTCCAAAATGATATTTGGTGATGGTTTGATTTACTTTTTGGTTGCGTACGTTCCTTTCAACTTGTCACGCCCTCCACTGGTCTCAACATAGTTTATAGCTTCATTACCAACGTGATCGCCACGGTGTTAGTTAATTTTCTATCCTTCTCAACTTTTCTTGCTCACGTCTTGCTGCAGGTTCATGCTTTTGAACTGGAATCCCGTTATGTCCATCATCTTCAATGTCCCAGCTGTAATCGCCAGCACAATTGTAGCCACAAGAGCGGTACGCAGGCTGATGAACTACGGTAAAGAGGCTGCTGCTGTGGAAGTCTAGTAAGTCCTGTATCGTTGTTCTTCTCTGAATAGGTTGCTAACCTGCCGATGTAGTGGGACTGTTTCGAGCACTGGCGGTGCCACCTTTCGACAGGCAACTGCTGCAGGTCGCATGGGCCAATCGATTATTCCAACGCAAGGGGCTGGCTTGGCCAGCGTGCACGTGCAAATGGAGACTTTCTCCAAAACCGAAAATGTCAACGACAAAGACATTGCGTATTTGCACTCTTTGAAAGACGCTCAGTTCGCAGCCAGGACTCCGGACAGTGACAGCTACACTGAACACGATAATGGCAAAGCCTTTCTGAACGTCTGAAATGTACCACTCACTACCTTAGTTTCCTACCTAATTCTTCTGTTGCATTTTCGCCTTCTCCGCCCCAGATCTGGATCTTTACTTCATGCTTTTTGCATTCCGACTTCCATTCGTTTGGAGGATGAAAATTTCCCTCACCACGCACACTGTATCAATAGTTTCTCTCTATGCAATAGAATATAATGTTTTTCGCATGACATGAAACGTTATCGGATACTTGCCCACTTTGATAGGCATATTTCAAGTTGAGCGTAAAAGTCTACATTACTAAGCGTATATTGACATGGCGTTCTTCAAACAACGACCAGTCGTGAGGTGTGGCAACGATGAAACGCCTTGCGGACGCTAGAAAGGTTCCATACAGCTGGAAGGAGCAAAATGAAATCATAGAATTCCACGAGAGATCTCATGTCACATGCAATTATGATAACACTCGATGCAAAATGTATTTCACGACGGTAGTGGGTGTACAAGGAGAAATCACAAGTACATCGAGAAATTTGAAGGCCAAATTTACTGCAGCCGCCGGAACTCACACCCCTCCTTTATGCCACGCGCACCCGCTTGGACCCTGCTTTTACTATATATGGGTGTCCAACGCCAATACTTCCCTTTGTGAAAAGCAGTTTCTTTGAATTTTTTTGCTTGTGGCGAAGGGTGCTCGGTAGCTCGCGCTGGAGATCGGACAAAGCTTGAACGCCGCGGAGCAATAACTTGCTTCTAGCGCGTCAGCATGTCCCATAAAGGCACTCATCGTCTTTGAGATTGAGGGTGTCAAATCTTTGTCTCAAACTCCCACCCACCATGCCAGATTGGATGTCTCCAGAGGAAATTGCTCGCGACGCTAGCGCGTTTGGCAAGTTCTTGCACGTCCTGCTCGGCTTGTATATGTTCGTATTTTGTCTATGGATCTTCGTGTTCCTGGTGTTGACCTTTCTAGCTGGGAGTGGTTCACATCGCTTGGCTTTGACTGGCAATTCATATCCGGTGCTAAACCCTTCCGCTGGCCATTGGTATGCTGCGAGCCTCGTCTTGTGAATATTTTTCGTGTTGACTTATGAAACGTAACAGATTTTTTACTTTTTGAATCGTATGAGTGTACTTTCTTTATGCTAGTCTAACGGAGCTGAGTCCGTGAACTAGGTTATTGCCTTTGTTAGTGTTGTCCGTTCTCCCGCAAAATACTGTTCTTGCTCATTACTTTCTTCAGTATTTGCGCTCATAGGAATGTTAGTTACTTTCGATCTGCAGAACGCTGCTATTTCTCACCAATCCACTTCAGAACTATCTCGCTCAACGTTACAACGTACCAGTTCCCCTCCATTGCTCTACTGCACCTCATTCATTTTTCTTCAGGCCGATTGATTGCCAGAGTCTATACACCTTCAACCAATGTGTCGGCAACGCAAGTATCGGTCTTGCTTCGATAAATCTCAGCTTGAGGACGTGAGTACAACCTCCATCAGCTGTCTCTAACATTCACCTTATTGTAGAATGGCGGTCTGGTCTCAAAAATACTACGTCGTAATTCCCCTTGTCATTATTATCTTGGGGCATTGGTCCTTTCTGCTCCATGGCATCCTTCTCAAGGCTCAGTACTTTCCCGGGCAGGGGTGAGAATCCTATCTTCAGCAAATCTGTCTTCTCTCGCCTCATTTGGATGCCATAGCTGTGTTATTACCCAAACAGATAGCAAGATTTTGGCCATAACCTTCATTTATACGATGGTTTTCGATTTCGTCGTACTCTGTCTTACCGCATATAAACTTTTCCTTGGGTCAGGCCAGCGCTCTAAACTCATCGAGCTCGTGTTCAAAGACGGACTCATTTACTTTGTAATCGCCTTCCTTGGCAACATGCTTGCTACTGTGTTTATGCTGCTCAACCTCAACCCCGTAATGTCAGTGTTTACTCCTTTATCTGTGGCATTCTGGTTGTTTGACGCAGTATAAAAGGTCCATCATCGCAAACGTTCCGGCTGCGATAGCTAGCACGGTAATACCCTTACTTTATAGCGGCGCCGTTTGAGTTCGAATGGTTGATAACTAACTTGTTTCGAAGATCGTTGCCTGCCGCGCTGTTCGTCGTCTGCTCCAATTTACCTCGACTTCAGGCGTCGAACGATTTGCGTAAGGAATTCAGTCGTGGTTCTCTAGACATGTACTTATATCAATTAAGTTCAAGCACTCAAGGATCAACGCTTGCATTCAGGACCAGTCCCTCAACAGCCTCAGCTAACAAGCGCGCCAAGGCTAGCAAGTCCATAGAGGGGATGCAGATGGATACATTCGAAAGCCCAGCAGCTCCCTCCTATGTCGAATACGATGCAGCGGGACGCATTGTGACTAGCGAAACTTTCGATCCAGAAGCACAGGTTCGTTACCTTCCATTTATTTATTTATTTTGAAATAGACATTAATTTTCGCCGTGCAGGTGATATCTGACGAATTCAAACGCCCTCCGTATTAGAAAAGTTCATAGGCTTAGCTTGAACACCTGTTCCCTTGTTGTCTTTCGCATTTCATGCCGGTTTCTCATGATGTTTTGCCTTGTTCTGCTATCGCTTTTATCACAGAAATTGGTTTCGCATTTTTGGTCTTGTTGTACTTTAGCTGTGTGTATTCGTAGTACACCCACTCTTTGGCTATATTTGGTGTGATCTTACACTCTCAAAGTCGAGACGGCTGCATTCTCAAACTTGAAGCCCAGACCAGTCCACCCGCTCTCGTCACGTAACAGCGGAACCTGACCTAAACCACCGTGACGCCTCAGTGCGAACTTTCTAAAGCTCTAGAGAATTCTTTTCTTCTCAAACACATCCTTCATAAGTATTGTGTCTCAGATTGTCGAATGGCTGCTCGGTCTCTTGCTTCACTCAATCTACGTCCACCATCTTTGGTCGCCCTCCATGAAGCTGGCTACCGAACAACCCAAGATCTTGAGAATGCTACTGCAGAAAGTCTTGCGCAAGGTTCCCTCCTTTGTCATTTCTTTCCACAACTATCTCATTATATTTCAGATACCAATCTTGCGATACCTGTCTGTGACGACATCCTGAGTCTCATTAACAAACATCGCCCGTCAGCCCATTTCGCCCCCCTTTTGAGTCAATCGGTTTCCGCCCTCGCTGAATCTTCCAAGCGTGTTTCTACTGGCTGCGCGGCACTCGACAGTTTGCTTGGAGGTGGATTGGTGCCTAATGTCGTCCTTGAAATTTCTGGCCCTCCTGGATGCCCTAAAGAGTTATTGGTTTGCCAAATGACGAAATCCTTTATCCTAAGCGGTTCCGAAGTTGTGTATGTTGGTACGGATTTTTACTTAATTGCTGTTTCCCTGACGTCCTGATTGATTGTGGCTACAGATACCTCAAACGCGCTCATCCCCGAAAGCTTGCAAACCTACCTTTCAGGTGGGCTCCGCAGTCGTCTCACAGTTCCTTGTTTTACCTTGCTACCAACAAGATACCCCTGTTGAAAATGTGTCATACTTACACATTAACACTTTGGAACAACTTTTCATGTTTTTGCATAACATGTCTGAGTTCCTGAATCGGCACCCGAAGGTATTGACTTCAATCATCTCATGCCTTTCTATTGAACTCGCCTAGACAGATCTTCTAGTTTTGGATTCCCTCTCGGCATTGTTCCAGCGCGCATCGCCACTATCTCCGGCCAATAGCCTTCACCTCGAAGAGCGCCTGAGAAACATTTTCAGTCAAATAACGACCGTCCATCGCTTGGCAGTATGTTGTCACCTATTCATGTGGCCTGTCGGGGGTACTCATCGAGCCACCAATATAGATCGTAACCACCTCAACTTTAGCGACAAAGGTCTTGAACGAGGATGGAAGTGCAAGCAGCTTTAGCCTTGGAGGGCGGGGAGTTCTCACTCCGGCTTTGGGTAGCGCCGATTTTCAGCAGATTGTTCCGAACTCATATTCACTAGGCTCGACGTATCTCCCCGCAAACAAATCTTGGCGAATTAGTGTGGTCCCCAAGACCCAAGGACAGGACGGGTGAGTTGTCCCTTTTTTTCTCTCTCCGATTAGATTTGTTCATCAGTTGCGGAGGGTACTACGCGTTCTCTCTAGTCCTAATGGGAAAAGGAGGTCTTTACCATTGGCTCCGTATACCTTGGTATTTCTTTCGAACTTACGCTAATCTAACAAGAGACTCATTTTATCATTCGAGAACCGTGTCGGCGGAACATTGTCAGTTTTCTGAGCCAAGGTGGAGATGGAGTTCTGGTGGCGCGTCAAACCTTTTGAACCACTTTCCGGAAAGACCGCTTGCCGCGGGCCCCTTTTGCCTCCCTCTTTCCTTTTTTCATCCCCATTACCCGGTATCAGCCGCATCGATTATACTGCAGCACGAGGAACGCTAATATTTCACTGGACCCGCAAAACTGATCGAAGGTCCGATGAGTAGGGTCACAATCCAGTCACAACAAGCCCCTGTCAATCGAAATGTCTCACTCGAAACCCATTCCTTATAAAAGACCTCAAACCATATGGGTTGTTCGTCATCCCCACTTAGCTCAACAATGCCTTCCGTTAAGGTCAAGACCAGCTGCGGCCCACTCAACATCGCCTACCACATCTCAACTCCCAAGTCCACCTCGGCCAAGTCGATTGACAAGAACCTACCTTGCGTGCTCTTCCTTCACCCTGTGTATATCGCCTCCGATATCTGGCAGAGTTAGTCATCACCTCTTCGCCCCTTTATCACAGTACCAACTATGTTTCTAGACCAGTTCAACAACGAAGCACTCAGACGGTTCAACTTAATATCCTTAGACCTGAGAAGCCATGGAGAGACTGGAGGAAATGTCCCATCTCATTTCACGCGTGTGCAGGCTGCGGAGGATGTTTTCAAATTCATGGTTGGCCCCTATTTTTCATGTACCACATTTGTACACGGCCTTAACATGATGATGTACAGGATGCCCTCAAACTCCCACCTTGCCATCTCGTCGGCCTATCTATGGGTGCTTGCATCTCTGTTCAGACAGCCGTCGATTATCCTCAAAAGGTTGCCTCTTTGACCCTCATCTCCCCTCTCGGAATGCATGAGGTACGTGATCTAGGTTGCCGTCAAGCTCGTTGATTTTGATTCTCTTATAGCCTGAAAACGTTGGCCTGGGACGTGCTGAAATACATCAATATTGGCGCGAAGCCTTCCAAAATCCCAAAAATATTGACAAGGAAGCATTGGCCGACGCGGTGTTTGGTGCCCTCGAACTTGGCTTTAATGGTCAGAAGTCGAGTATCGTCGATGCCCTCGTCAATCGCACGCTCCCATACGCTTTAAAGAACTGGGGGGCAAAGAGTCTCGACGACCATCGTATTCTAACCGTGGATTTCTTCGTAAAGCGTAAAGCTTTTACAACTGAACAACTGGCCACACTTCGTGTTCCCATGCAGCTGATTCACTGTGGGGCTGATATTGCCTATCCTCTGGATCACTTCCAGGAATTCGAGTCCGCCGTCAAGAACGCAGGTTGCACATTTTCTTCTGACACTATCGAGGGAGCCGCCCACTTTGGTCCCGTAACGCACGGAGCTCAGTATGTTGATCATCGTTACTGCTTTAGGTCTCTCACCTTTTCCCTAGGGCTAACCGAATCATCCATGACTTCATAGACCGAGTCACGCCAACAGCTGTACCTCCACCTCCTTCCAACGTGACCTCTCCCTTCACCGACCGACTTGTAAAAGCGGGTCTCATCCCTGGAGAGGCTGATTCAGATGACGAGTTTGTATGATTTTGGGGCATTTAGAGTGGTCCTTAAAACATTTAACATTTGTATTATCTCGTTTTTTCTCTCTTGGGACTTTGATTCGCATCTTCCACATTCGCATTATCTCTTTTTTTCTCGCATCTGTACCTGTTGTCACAATAGTTGTTTCGTATTGCCGGAATTACGATTTTTTTTTGGATCACGCTTCATATTCTAGCCGGTGTTTCTTGCCATTGTTTCTGATGTTTGCCGCCATGGATCAATTTCTTTCTTCCTTGTTCTTAGTGCCTGATTTGCTGGATCTTTGAAACTCCGCGAAATGTCTCATCCTCATGAGGCGTTTCCCGGAACTATGTCTTTTTAGGAGCCTCGACAGATGCCAAGCCACAACTAGTTACCCGCCGGGCGAGCTCGAGAAGTTCTCATTCACCTCTGAACAAAGTCTAAATGACACAGTGATTTGAATTTGATATTTCTTACTAGAGATATTGAATGTTGTTTCTTCTCGTTGGTATTATGTTGTGCTTCCTCAAAGGAACCCAGAACGCATAATGGCAGAGCCAGAGGGATTTCAACTCTTGTATGCTCAGTCGAAAACGATCGATATCCCTGAAACCATGGATTTGTTTAATTCCCACTGGAGTCGCGACCAGCGGTCTTTCTTCGACTTCGCATGGTTGCCCCCTTGTTATAAGATCGTCGAATCGGCAGTTGGGTATTCCTTGATTCCTCCTTTCCTATTCCTCGTTGTCTGAATGCCTTCAGTTAAAGTCAAATCACCTTCAGGCTCTGCCAATTTCTCCTATACCATCTCAACACCATCCAAATCAAGCGCCAAGGCCGTTGAGAAGGACCTCCCTTCCATCTTATTTATTCATCCTATATACACAGCGCAAGAATTTTGGCACTGTGAGTTACTTTCTCCTTTTATATGAACATAGTTTACCAACATTTTCTGTAGTGCAGTTCAACGACGTTGGTCTCAGACGATTCAACCTCATTGCTCTCGATCTAAGATGCCACGGGGATACAGGAGGGCATGTTCCGCCTCACTACACGCGCGTAGAAGTCGCACAAGATGTAGCATTGTTCATGGTAAGGGTGGTGTTCCTGGAGTGAAAAATGATTTACACTCTGGTTCCTCAGGATGCCCTCAAACTTCCAGCTTGCCATGTTATAGGGCTTTCCTTAGGTGCATGTGTCTCCCTTCAGCTGGCTGTCTCAAGCCCGGAGAAAGTCAAATCATTGTGTTTAATCTCTCCACTCCCTCTTATTGAGCCAGATGATATTGCAGGAGGACGGCAGGAAATCTATGATTGTTGGACAGAGGCTTATGCAGATCCTAAGAAAGTTGACAAAGAAATGCAAGCCGAGGCTTTCTATGGCTCTCAGCAGCTTGGTTACAATAACGTCACCACCTCGTTAACAACCGCGTGAGTTCTTTTTTTTCGGGGTTCAGCTTTTGCTTCCACATATTCTTGGCTTCCCAGCTCATCTTAATTTTTTTCTCAAGATTGACGGCGATCTCACTTCCTCGTGCTGTAAAAAACTGGAGTCCAGATCACTTTGAAGACTTTCATACGATGAGGTGGGCTTGTGCTGTAACGAAGTTCGGCTTTCTCATGTCTGCCTCTAGCGTGAAGTTCTTTACGAATCGGAAGCCTCATCCTAGAACTTCCCTTGCCCGCATCCGGTGTCCCGTTCTATTGGTCCATTGTTCCGGAGACATTGCTTATCCGATGCATTATGTGCAAGAGTTGCAGCAGCACCTTGAGTCTGCCGAGGTTCAAGTGGAGCTCCAGGTAGTAAACGAAGCACCGCACTTCGGAAGTATTACACATTCGTCGCAGTAAGTCCTATCATTGATTTTTAGTCCAGGAGGTCAGCTTAAACTTACAGGGTAAATCGAACGTGTGAGCGCTTCCTGAAGAGTCTCTATCCCAACGGTGCACCTTCGGCTCCCGCAGCTGTAACATCCCCATGGACTAAAGAACTCATCCGTGCCGGATGGAACGCAGAAGAAGGAGCAGAGTCGGATGAAGAGTTTGTTTGATGGTGGGAATTCACGTTCAGTGGCTGACTGAAAACATGGACTATTTTCCTTTTATTTGAGCAAACTTGATGGATCCAACGGACAGATGTTTAACGTTTAATTAGTAAGGAGCAGGTGGACGACAGTAGTAGTCTCCCATTTATTCGTTTGGGCTCTGTTTTTGTTCCAAAATCAGGTCGGGAGTAACGATTGCGTCGACGACCCAATCGTGTTCCAATACAGGAACATCATCGACGATCTGGTGCTGAAGCGCAAGTGCAACTGGAATCTGAATGAGTTTCTGAAGGCATGACCAAAAAGCAGAAACTTGTACTCAATGTAGGCATCGGCCTTTCGGTCACTTTGTAGGCAGACAGGAACTTGTCATAGTAACCTTTTCCATGGCCTAATCGATGGAAAGCAGAATCAAATGCGACTCCTTGACGCCAAACAGGTAAAAATGAGCAATAACCTCTTTGATGATGCGCTCACCGGGCACAATGATGAGATCCAGGGAATCAGTAAAAACTAAAACTAGTCAAAAGGGGCAGTTATGAGGGGCTAATTAAACTCATAGTAAGTACCATCAGAACGGAGAGTGCCATCTGCTCTTGAGGGCGAAGGCTCTTTTATGCCCCAGGTCCCTGACGGAAGGTTGAGCAAATCATCGGAATCATAAATTCTGAAGAAATTCATTCGGTCTTCAGTGGCTGTTTTGAATATCTTAGGGACATAGAGACTTTTTCCTGGTGAGAATTAGCATGAACGAATATTATTGAGAAGAGAGAACAACCTGCACGAAGGACCTCCTGGGCGATGGCGTGTGTTTCAACCTCGCCGGTGGGCATACTGAGATAGCAGCTAACAGATTTGGCGTTTCGATAAGCAGGAAGGGACACGAGATGGGAATGGATAGCCTCGGCTGAATAAGCTCGTGGGTAACGTGGCTATTGGGTAGAGAGGAGTTTTACATTGGCGCGTGACGTCTGACTGTGAAAGACCCTTAAGGATTGTCGAAACTTCACGGCGAAGAGCTTTTTTTGCAGCTCGAACCGCGGAGTGATCAAGAGCCAAATTCCGGGAAATTGTGGGATTGAGAGCCATGAGCGACGAAAGCAAGTGACTGTGGTCACGCGCACGGCTCTCAAAGCAAATCTTGACCGCCAACCATCACCATGCTATAATGTCGCAGCGTCCAAGGAGTCGAGCACCAGAGCTTTATGGATTTATTGCTTGGACGACAACAAGCCTGCTCTATGTTGTATACGTCCTTTGGGCAGTGCTTCCAGATGAATGGATTCTTGCAGCCGGTATCGACTGGTATCCTAACAGGTTTGGCTGCTTTTTCCATCCTCTTCTTTAAAACCATGGAACAATAATTTGACAATAGGGAGTGGGCTGTGTTAGTTCCTGCTTGGACTGTAGTAGTTGTCTTGTTGACATACTTCTCTTACCTTGCCATTGCTCTCTTCCGAACCCCAGCCTTGAGTGATCTGTCGGCAGTCGTTGGTTAGATTCTGGGCCATAATTTCTTCAGTTTTATATCTCAATCTATTAACAGATTCAAAATCTCCTTTCCCTGCTTTGGATGGCTCAGGTGCAACATACACAAGTCTTTCCCAACCCAGCGCCCTGCCTGAGCTTTATGAAATACCCATAGGCATGGCTAGCCGCGTTCTGTATGATAGAGACCTTGCTAATTCTGATACGAATTAATTATTGTACTTGTACTTTTGTAACTCTTCCAAGCTCTTGGTGCTGATTTCCTAGCCTCCATTTCCTGAAGGGCCTAGTTGAATCTGGCGGAACAGAATTAAGTGCATCGCGTATACTAGTATCTGCATTCCGATCGAATGATTTTAGCTGAGGAGAACTTTCTTGCTCGTCCGTGTTCTGTTGCCAGACACGGGCTAAGCAACAAAGCAGGCGTGACATAATCTCGTGATCGCCCGAGTCACTCAACATAGAACATTACCTTGTCTCTCGCCTTCACATCTCCACGATTCGGCATTAGCATTATGCTATGGGCATCTCCGGACTCTTGGGCGCATTGAAGTCTATACAGAAGACTAAAAAATTGTCCGAGTTCTCTGGCCAAACCATTGGAGTTGACGCCTATGTTTGGCTGCACAAAAGCGTGTTCACATGCGCGACGGAGTTAGCAACTGGAGTGCCCACGCACAAGTTGGTATTATGCTTGGTTAATCATACATATTTCTAAAGTTTTTTTCTACCTAGATATGTTGATTATGTTGTCCATCGACTGCGACTACTTCGCCACTACAATATCGAGCCCTATCTTGTCTTTGATGGTGGCCCTCTTCCTGCTAAGCGAGGAACTGAGGATAGTCGCAAACGCAAACGCGACGAAAGCTTGGCATTAGGGAAAGCGTTACAGGCCCAAGGCAAGACATCCCAGGCTCGCGAGCACTTTGTCAAGTGCGTAGACGTTTCGCCGCAGATGGCTTACCAAGTCATCAAGGTGGGTCCATCCACCAATCCCTCCGTTTTCAGTGTTGAAGTTCCACAGGCTTTGAAGGCTGAAGGCGTGTCGTACGTTGTTGCGCCGTACGAAGCTGACGCACAGCTCGCGTTCCTTGAGAGGGCTGGTATTATCGACGCGATTCTCACTGAAGATTCCGACCTTCTTGTTTTCGGATGCCGCCAAGTTCTCTTCAAATTTGACCATGTTTCGTCGACAGTGGTTTCTATCTCAAGAGACGATTTTGGCTCCGTTACAACTTCTGCGAACGATGGCAACTCTATCTCACTCTTAGGATGGTCTGACATTCAGTTTAGAAGAATGGCCATTCTGAGTGGATGCGATTACCTCCCAAGCATCCCGGGAATTGGACTCAAGACGGCCTCTACCCTGCTTCGAAAATGGAAGACTGTCGAGCATGTTGTGAAGATGATAGCGCTGGAAGGCAAGAAGCCTGTTCCAAAAGGCTATCTAGATAGCTTCAAACTTGCAGAGAGCTGCTTTCTTCATCAACGTGTCTATAACCCACTAACGCACAAGTTGGTTCATTTAACTGACGTTGATACGTCTGTTTGGAATGACGAACTGGATTTATACGTTGGAGGGTACGTTCATTATGCTTAGCCTTGGTTTTCCCACTCATAAGTGTAGTGACATGGAACCTCAGCTCGCCAGATGCGTAGCAGAGGGTGATGTTGATCCAGAGACACACCAGGAAATCGACGACATTAACCCCAGTTATAATCCTTGCCCACGAAAAAGTCTCCCAATATCCGCGGCTCAGACGAGAAACCAATCGAACTTGCCTATGAAAGAAAAGGGGGCTGCTCGAAAGTCTGGCGGAATTCTTGATTTTTTTGGTACGAGCCAGTGTTTGGATATACTGTCGACCTCCTGATATATTTTAGGACCGAGCCCGATTATTCCTGCTTCTGGTACAGCACAAAAACGATCTCTTACTACAAAATCAATTTCACCACGGAAACAGAAAGTTGCTGTGCGTGTGGGCAACGGTAGTGGCAAACGAACTCTTGCAGATGTCTTGGACGAAGACATCACGAGAAAGAAGCTCAAATTGCATCCACGGAGTCCCCAGACGCAATCAAGATTCTTTTCGCGCCCAGGACCTGCCCCATCCCCTTCCAAGCATGCCCTCGACCTACAAAAGACCGAGAAGGAAAACATCTGGCAGGATGATGACGCCGACAGAACTTCAATGGTTGTTCTTGGCGCTGGCGTGCCTGGAGACCAGCTCATTGACGACATTGACATGGTAGAGAGCGTTGAGCAAGAAGTTGGGTACATGTCTCCAGCATCTCGAAGCGATTCTCCAGATGGATTGTCATCACCCATCCGGGGTGGGAGGTCAGACGACGAAGACGATATTGCACCGCTATCGAGCCCGGTAGACTCCCGGACGAAGATCAAAGGTTTGCTCGAACAATTTAGCTGCTCTCGTTCCGTCTGTGCTCGGACTCCTCGCTCCTCGAACGAGGGCAAAGTTCTGGTTGCGAGTAGTCCCACTCTGATACCAGCCGCTCGACGCCATCACCAGCTTTTGGATCTTGACACCGTCTTTCAAGACGAAAAACCCCTCGACGCATGTTCGAGTTCTGGGGTAGACTCTCAGTCGACAACAGACCCAACTCCACCGTTCACGCCTTCTCCTCTAACTCCAGAGGACGCCACAGGTGCAACACAGACACCGCTGTGGTCCGACGGTGACGACGACGATCTTTCTGATCCAGAAGATCGAGAGGCGAGATTGAGTGCTAAGCGTCAGGCGGATGTGGCCAATGGTTGGAAAAAGCGATTCTCCCATCGATCGGACCCAACCCTACGTCGAAGCTCTACAGATTCTGTCATACGCAAGCAGCCGCTCACTCTATTTTGCAGTGATACCAACGTCACCCCTCTTGGACGGCATTCGTTGTCTGGCTTGCATTCCCTCACTGCGAAGAGAGGCCGCGAAGTTACCGCTAATAGTAGTCGCCTCTTTGCACCACCACGATGACACAACATTCATGATCTGTGGTTCGAATTTGTGTGCTGGCAAGATGCTTGGCCACATCCTGTTTATTCGTCATCTCAACTTATCATTGTATCTTTCCTAGTTATAGTTTGTCGACCTCACATACTTCTAGCTATCACCCCAAGCTTTCTCGCTTTTGCATAAATGACACTGCTGTGGAGCATTCATCCGTTATTACAATATACTTACACTTTGAAACCAATACAAACAAAAAATGCAAAAGAACCGATGTCGAAAAATAATGTAAACTACAAGAGCACCGAATTAGAAATATATCCATCTCACCAACCTTTTTCTTGAACCGGGTAGACGGAAACCGAAGGTAGTCCAGCCTGAGACGGTGGCCAAGTACTAGTCTGAGTCTCTGGAGAAGATATGAAGCTGAACGACGTCATAGTTGGTCCAGGAGACACTATGCTGGGTTCGATCATCCTTTGCTCATGGATATTGAATGTTGGTGTAATTGGAGAGGGCACAGGCGAGGGATATGGGGAAGGACAAAGCGTGCTATGAAAAGGGAATGTAGAACTCATCGGCGACGGTGTTGGTGAATGAAAGATGGGAAATGTCGCCGTCATCGGGGTGGATGACGGTGTTGGTATCGGAGATGAACCTCGAGAGAGTGCTGCGAGCTGAGCGAAAGGGTTGTTGGATCCAAAATAAGGGACATCAGATTCGAGCTGGGGTTGCATATTGGCCCAGGGTTGAAGGTATTGGAACTGTGTAGTCGAGTGGAATTGTTCCTGCTGTAGAGCTGGATGCGGTTGGTATACAGACGGCTGGCGGATTAAATCCGGCTGAAACGATTTAGACGGGGGGATTGACACCGACAAATGATACGAACTGATATCGCTTCCGGCTCTAATTTCTTGATAGAATCATAGTCTGCTCGCAGTAGCGGAAGGCGCTGCGGCACTTCAATTGTCAAAGTTGGTATCCTAGGTTCGCCTGACATCCTGTTTCATCCAAGTAAATCATAGCGTAAAATGGCAAGTTCCAAATCATACCCTTGGCCAGAAAAGTTGGTTGCCTGCGTTTCTGGCTGTACACCCAGGACGGGATCGACTGCTTGGGGGACTTGAAACTCGGGAGGATTCTCAGTATCGTCCGATAACTTGGGCGGCTGACGAGGGGTGATCCCGTGTAGCGCAAGGCGAAGTTCCCTTTCTTCAGATTCTGTGAGCCGAGGTGTATCGCTTTGAGAAGCACGCACGTCGGGGAGCTCGTTAAATTGTTCACGCATTTGAGATCGACTTCGACGTTCCGAACGAAGGTAGTCGTCGTCAGAGAGAAGCTTAGCGATACTCAGGGCTTTTATTCGAATGGTGCAGCCTGAATTGCCTCAAAATGAAGAAATCTAACATATATTAGGGGCTCACCTAAGTCTTTGCCCGCTTCGCTAAAGTATTGGAATTCACGGAGGGTCGTGATGAGATGCATATTTTCTCGAAAGTAAATTACGACGTATTCTGATCCTTGAAGAAGGCAATGGTGTAGCAGGGCGAGGCTCTTGAAGACATGGCGCCAGTTCTTGCCCTTATCGTTGAGTCGCTTGTCGAGGATCTCTATAAACTCCAAGAAATGCTGCCTGTCCAGAATAAGTATATTTATTGTAGAAGCCGGTTCCAAGAAATTTAGTTCACTGGTTATAGGTAAGCTCTGCAATGTCGTTCAAAAGAGTGCTAGATGGAACCAGGGGGTCATTTGATGTAGCTGAGCGGACTTTGCTTTGTGTGTTTGAGTAGCTGTTAAGGCTATTTTTCGTCACGCGAATAGCGCTTTTAGCAAGAGAATGTATCGGCATAGTGAGCGTGGAACAGGACGAGGATGCCAAGCATTTGAACAGGGACCATATAAGTCCTTTGAGATTGGTTTGCGGACTTGGCCCCTAATAACGAACCCAGGGGCCCAGATGTGTTCCTAGGGACTGCACACAAAGACAGTGGAGCCAGATAATGAATTGGTGCTTCGATTGCTGCATCGTAAGAGAACCAGCTGATGGTGCCCCCTGGGACGGGGAACAGAAAGGTAATGGCCGTTCAGAAGGAAAAGTCTGCACCTTGCCTTCAACGCCCATCAGCTGACCGATAGATTTACGGGCTCTTCTCCCCGAGTTCCTCAACTACTCATGCTCAACCAAACGATTGGACCCAAACATGTTGGCATTCCGAATTTTTTCAACTCTCAGGGCCTGTCGGCAACCATCACTTTGTAGTACTTTGGATCCAAACCCTGCCTTCTTGATTCAATTTGTCTCTTCAGCTTTTGCGAACTAGCGGAGTATATCGAGGCAGCACCGCTCTTGCTTCCAGTCTTGACGTCGAGCTCCCAAATTGCAGGACCGGCTCACATAGAACCCCGCCTGTCTCCCGCCATTAGTTCTTCCTTCCACGCCGCCTGCTGCCCATCAAGCCACCTCTCAGTGGAGTTTGGTTTTCGCATTGCCACACACCGCTGTGCCCGCACTTGATCTTCAGTAAGCTAAATCAATTTAGGAGCTAAGTATGTTCTCGGGGGTTCCAATGGTAAATCTCATCCTAAGTTGTCTCCCCATGATGATGATGATGAACCAGTGCAGTGTTCCGTCTATTCCCATCCCACCGAACCTAGATCTTCGGAGACCTATACATATTGGCTGCTTTCACGTTCTTGCTTCTTGCCTTCGTCCTGGCCCTGGCCCTTCGTGGTTCCCTTTCTTCAATATGAGGCGCAGTGCGCCGTGCTTTTGTCTTTTCTTGTTTATCAACCTGCTGGCGACTTGGATAGACGTCTGTATGGCAAAAACTGTTCCTCTCATTCAGCCGGTTTGGATTACCCTAGCTTCTAAAGGAAAGTGAATTCTCACTACTTTTCTTGACAGGGCTTTTTCTTCGATTACAACAACGATACAGCAGTCGGTCCCCCTGTGCCAGTCACAGGTATATTCTGATTTATTCGTTACCATTTCTTCCTCCTCATCTCCACGTAGCTCAATGCGAGAGAATTCGGATTAAGTGGGGTCGTAACGGTGCACAAGGGTATTATTCACCTATCCGCAGAGGCGATTTGAGCTCATATTTATCAGGTCGAACCCTGTTGCACCGTTCATTTTACAAATCTACACATCGTACGGATGCTCAACTATTCGGAATGTATGTTATTTCTGATCTTTCGATTATAGAACAGACGAAGTCCCCTTCACCGTACCAGCTGGAAATGGTCCTACTTTTGATTTCGATGTTCCTTTTGCGCCTGGAACATTGTATCAAATATGCATGGTACAGGTTTCATTTTCGAAAGTAGAAGGCACTCAACTCTTATGCAACTTTTTTTAGTATGATTCGAAAGGTACTCCCGGAGGTTGTCAAGCGAGCTATACGATGATTGCGAATACTACCGTCACTACACCGACGTGCCAAAAACTTACTGCGCCTCCCGCATTGGCGGTTGAGCCGACAGTACAAATGGGCAATGGAGCTTTGTTAGTCAAGCTTTTGAAGCTTTGCAGCTCAGATGCTCATTCATGATTTCTAGCTCTCGTTTCGGTTTTATCCCATCTTGCACGGATTTATCGGTTAAACCGAAGGCAGGAAAGCCACCTTTCGTCATGACAGTGAGTGTACCACCTTTCGAAATGCCTCAATGATATCTGACCATGTTCAGATCTCTCCCTGTGCGTATCACCTTGCAGCGTTCGGCACTATTCCTTATGCTTTTGGCAGCGTTGCATCCTCCATATAACATCACATCAAACTCAATGGACCCGATAACTTGGACTGTCAGCTTGGTTAGTTGATATTTTGGTTCAACCATTCGCTCCTAACCCGCTTGGCAGTCATGGTCTTTCCAATTCTTCGTCTCTGTTGTTAGTGCAGATGGCCTTTCTTGGTCAGCAGGACCTCTCCACGCTGGTGGCTTCGGTGACAACGACGACTGTCTTGCTCCGAATGCTATGTACGCATTTTTTTTTCTCCCAGTCAGTGGATTCATTTACTAACTGAGCCCAGTTCGAAAGGAAAAGCTCAAGCAGTTGCTGCTGGTGCAGGAGTTGGCTCTCTCTTTGCGGGTCTGCTTATTGGGGTCTTTGGCATTCTTCTGCTCTCTTGGAAGAAGGGTCATGGTTACAACCCTCTTCGATGGAAAAGGCATCAATTCCTGCCATTCGATGAGGAGGGCAAGCCGGGCAACTCTGTTAGAAGCAGCACTGTTTCGTCGCCTTCTGTCACGGAGTCAGCGAACGTGCAGAGAGCTTTCGTCATTCACCACGATGCTGGCAGAGCTCCTGTCACAGTCATGGCAAATGCACCCACAGAATTCGTTGAAATGCCTCCGCAATACGTCGACCGCGGCAACGCAAATGGGCGTCGTATCCCGGACCGGTCCACAAGCCTCAACCGAATGTCTTCAGAAGGCATGGACGAAGGAAGCGATACATCATCAATCCAAAGGCCTCCAACAGTGTTCATACCCGACCAGAAAGACCCGAACACGACCTCTTACCGCTCGCCAGTGGAAAGCCTTGCCTATACGGATACTCCAGTGGCAGCGACATCTCGTAGTCAAACATCATTTTAATTCGAATATGACTGTGGGGTATTGGCTACAGTTCAGGATTTGTAAATGTATATCGTATCTAAATGCCATTGGAACTCTTCTTTTTTTTGCAGCAATTGCACGTTGACCGACCTGTAGATATCCTCCCGGATCCACAGACAGTTGAATTCATTATGTTTCGTATCATTTGAAGGCACTGAGCTTTGGAGATTGCACCCAAACTGGCAATATGGAAGTTCAAAAACCACCGATTCCCGTGGCTTGATAATTCATGGTTAGTCGTTGCCGAATATCTCTGATTAAGACAGATGAGGCGAACTATGAACAATTGATTAGTCTGTATGAGTAAAAATACTGGACATTGGTACACACTATGCTATTGGCGGTCGCGTTAGACGATGGCCAAGCTCATGCCATGAGAAAGACTTCTTGTGTTGTCCATCTGCAGGTCCTGTCGGCGCCAGAGTGACATCTCCTTCAACTTTAAGGAGCCCGATCTCATAGTGAAGACCGCCAGTCCCTGGCATCATTAGAAGGACTGCTAGCTCGACGGCAGGACCTTTCCGAGCTGCCGCTACTGGCTTTTCAATCTCGCTGGCACTTTCACTTTTCCTCGAGGCCTTCGTTGAGATAAAGCAATCCACGATCTCCCGTACTTCATCCTCTACTGACAGCGCTGCAAGTGCCCGACGCGGAAGCCGACGACCAACAATGCCGGAGCAGCAGACGATGCTGAATATGATGAAGGCAATGACGGCTAAGAGGAACTCGAATATTGGCGTCATGAACAAGGTCGGGGGGAAAGGGCGTGCATGACTCTGAAGAATGAACCGCTGGCAGGGTTAAATGGCGTTCGAGACCCTTTCTAGACGACGCTTCAAAGAAGAGCCTGGTTCTTATTCATTGCTCACGGGACCTGGTTATGTCATCGATAAGTTTCCTGCAAGCTAAAAGTCTATCCCGAACATGACGAAAACACTGACCGGCTTAACCTTGTTTTGGCGCATAAGGCAAGTGCTAAGGAAGAGGGACGCCTAACATTGAAGTCAGGCTAGAGAGTCTCGATAAGATATATTAAACCCTGCTCAGGCCTACCCCACACTTACTATTTGGTCTGCGCATTTGGCAAGACTTCCCAAAGTCTGGCTCTGCCAACGAGTCGAGCGCTCTCGTATTCACAACTAGAGGGCTTGTCTAAAGCGGTCATTTCTGCCTCTCCTGTTCTCCTCGAGACCGAATCTCTGTTCTCCGTAGGCCGAATTCACAGTGAAGTCCTCTTGCCGCAGGCATAGTGATGACCACTGCTATATCTACATCCCGTCCTGTCTTGACTGCAGCAAGCGGATTCTCGAAGTCGAAAGTTCCCTCTGCCCGTCTGTTAGAGACGAAACAGAGGAAAGTTTCAATGATCCCGTCGTCCCAGGACGAAAGAAGTGGTTGAGCTTGGCGATTTGCTTCCTGTCGAATTTGGGCCCTGCGAGCTATAACTAATCGAGTAACAAGGACCAGGATGGCAAGGCAGACAAGAACAAGAAAGCAGCGCTGCTCAACGCCTAACGCCATAGCGTATTTCGTGGCAGAAGCCAAGTGAGCACGGTATTGGTCAAGTACATTTGGCCCTCGGTCACGCGAAGCTTTGCGACCCAAAAAAAAACCATCCACTTCTCCCTGTGGAAATGGGATTAGATTCAGATGGCTTGCATGTTCAGATCTTCATTATTCGAATGCATATGATACTGTTATTCCAGCATCATAAATACAGAGATGGACAGTATGGTACTGTGATAATCTTGCTCATGCATCAGAAACAAAATAAGAATTCCATCCCCGTCTTCATATTGCTAGGAAATATCAAAACAAAAAACGAAGGTAACGTGGCTGGGTCGCGCTTAAATTGCATTTGATTCGTTATTAAATGGCTTCAACCTTTTGAGGTGAATCTGAGCAGAAATACGAAAATACCATAGTGAGCAACGTTTTGTCCAGTATAAAACCAACGGGTATTCCGTGTCTGCCTTCCCACTCAATGAATTCAAATATGAGGACGGTCATGTCGGGAAGAGTCGTAGCCTCATGCGTGTCCGAAAAGAATAGACAACATGAGTTGGATTATAAACCTTCGGTGTCCTCGGGGAAATGGCAATGAACGCGTTGTCGTAAGTGGAGGTGATCCAAGTAGAATTTTCGTTGTTGCCCATAGAATTGAGAACCTGGGAGTTCACTATCAAAACAAATGTGGTCCGTCAAAAAGTGAGAGAAACGCACCAACTATTTCGTTCGAAGACTACACGAAACCAACAATGCATTCGGGATTTCATCCATTATCCCTGCTCTCCTCCAGACGCGACACCCAAGGGATAGTTGGTGCAGACCGCAATCACACTAGGTGGTACCTCCTTGTCCGGAGCAGGTAAACGAAGAACAACAGCGAATTCAACGGTATGTTCCAAAGTCATTACAGCCAATGGCTTCTCGATGCTAGCCACGCTTCGGTACCTCCATCTCTCTTCATCAGAAACATCAAAGTCAATCATTTCAATTTTTGTCTTGTCGAAAAATTCTGCTATGTCTGCGATTCGCTCTCTGACTTGACCGCGCAAACAACAGCATATACAACCAGTGCTGAGGACGAAAAGGAGGATAAGAGCGATAAACACGGCTGCGACGGCAGAGACAAATTGTGCCATTGCGCTGAAATGTGACGGCGCGGGGCGATGGTCATCCTACACAAGGAAGTGCGGACGTCGAAGCTGTGTCCTGTGTAAATGCCAATCGGACTTGGTTATAAAAGAGACCTCATTGCAGCCGGTATCAACAAGGCATATGCCCCCAACGCCGCTACAACACCGCACCGCCTGGAGACTTGGTGCTTAATAACAACGAATCCCGAGACCAAATCGTGTCCGAGTGCCTTGATTGTGCTAATTAAATGTAAGGTGAGTTGGGTTTTTTTCAGGTTGACGACTTTATGAGTTGACTGACCTTTCCTGTTATCGCTGTTGGAAGCACGCGATCCCTCCCCGACGGCAGCCTCGGAAAACTTCCACTGCTGTCATCCTTTGTCATTTCCCAGAGGAGCTAATTCTGCTTCAAGCACTGCGATGTCGTAGAGATGTGCTTGCTTCCCTGGCATGGCCAAAAACACGCCTACTGATAAACTTGACCTGTGGCGTGTGACGGCAAATGGTTTCTCAATGCTTCCAAGGTGCTCGGGAGTCATTGAGAGGAAGGCGTCATGGATCACAATCGATTTCTGGGCTTCTACACTTTTAGCGGGTCGGTCTCTTCCTCGGGTAAAGACAGCCAGAACCAGAGCCAACGCCGCGAAAATCAAAAATCCGAAGAGAACCGTCACATGGTAGGCAGTTGTACCGTCGCTGGGCTTGGACGTGGGCACGGGCATGGGCATGGGCATAAGGCAAGTGGGGTCGTAGTTTCAAGGGAAAAAAAGGTTAGTATATCGCCTTGAAGTAGTATGCAAAGGATGGGTCCGGCCCAAAAGCCCTAGATAGACTGAACTGGGCTTTTGAGGGACAAGGGTTCTCCCAAGGACTGTCCCAAATCTAGGTCCTGGTTCTAAGGTATGGAAGTACTGAGCCCAGCCCCACCCAGGTCCAAAATCATGTAGAATATGTGATGGTACAATCAGTTACTTACAAGAGTTTGGGCTATTGCGCATATGAATTTTGTACCGAATAAATAAACAGTCAAGTCGGAATAGAAACAGTAGGATCACCGTGAACGGCTCTCAAACCATCACGATATGATGGCATCAAGTGCAGCCCTGACTTGCACACTCAAAACGTATGACAGATAGTAACAAAATGCAAGTTACACACATAGAAAGTAGGGTAGGTCCTGTGATGCTAGCACATCATACCTCCCCAAAACTGCAAGCCCTCTTAGCCCGTCGTATAAGCCCCTTCACTCCCTCGAAGTGAGACAATTGTTTGAGGTATCTTCAACATTAAGGCCGTTGCTGAGAACGAAGAGGATAAGAGCGACGAACACGGCTGCGACAGTGGTTACAAATTGTGCCATTGTGACAGACAAAGGCTATGGCCACCCTACACAAGGGGTGTCGCAGCTGTACGTGAATCGGACTTACTTTATACAAGAGAGCTCACTGTAGCCGGCATCCACAAGCCATATGTCCCAATGCCGCTACAACGCCGCGCTGGCTGGAGACCCCGGGGACTTGCAAACAATGAATTCCGAGACCAAATATTGTCAAAAGTGCTTCGGTTGCACTATCAGAACGTATGGTTGGTGGACTTTCGGGATGACTTTTATAAGCTGGCTTACCTTCCCGCGGAGCTGCAGCCAGTCGGAATCACACAATGCCTCCCCGACGGCAGCCTCTGGAAAACTCCCGCTGCTGTCATCCCTTGCCATTCCCCAGAGGAACTAATTCTGCTTCAAGCACTGCAATGTCGCACAGATGTGCCTGATTATCTGGCATGGCCAAAAACACGCCCACTACCAGGCTTGACCCATGGCGTGTTGCAGCAAACGGTTTGTCGATGTCCCCTACGTTTGAAAACTGCTTGGTTATTGAGAAGAAGGTGTCATAGATCTCAACGTTCTCCTGTAGTTCTAGGCTCTTCGAGGGCCGGGATAACGCATTGCTTCTTGGGCCAAGTACGGCCAGAAGGACGAGTAGAAATATGAAAATCAAAAATCCGAGGAGAACAAACAAGTAGTAAGCACCAGTGCTGTCGCCGAACGTTGACATAAGATAAGAAGGTCGTAGTTGCAAGGTAAGATGTAGTACATCGCCTCTATGTTATATAAGCGTTTGATATCTCCCTCATGCGTCGCATTATGTCCGTTTGGACAGTCCATGCAGGGGTCTAGCAGTCGAACTCTGTTGCTTGGAAGATAGCATTCTGAACCTTACGCTCATACGCTTGCGCCAAGACAGTCCTCTCAGACTTGGCTATTTCAATGAACGTGTCTGGTGGTCGCTCGGCAGTCTTGGAAATGTCAGTGGTGGACAAAATTCGTTCGCTAAATGGGTCGACTAGACTAAGGAGGAGACATGTACCAGATCCTCTAGTGTGGCGAATGGAATAAATGTTTGGCCATGCAACTGTCGTCGACGACCGAAGGGGAACTGTTCCTCTGGATTGGGTCAATGCTTGGCCACTAGATAAATGTCAGAACTGGGTTCAAGCGAGACAGTTAAGCATACTCTTTAAAACCATAGAGCCATCTCAAGCAAAGGTCGTCGTCGTCTTGGTGGTTTCGTGGTTGATTAGTTCGAGCCCTGAACGAGATCGAAGCACCCGGTTCAATATCAAAATACTGCGAATGTTTCAGAGAATTAATAAGCAAAAGAGAAAAAGCAACTCCAACATGGGCTGCACAAGCTACAATTCGCTCGTTTTTAGATCCTTGCACACGCCAGTCCCCATCGTCAACATCCGTGATCTCAAATAGTATCTGGATAGTTCGCCCTTTCAATGATACAAGGCGGATATCGTCCCTCGCGGCTTCACCGTCGAAAGTTAGCGCTTCCGGGAGCACGAGGCTTTTCCTAGATCGAACCCAAACTTCCCAGCGCTCGGCCCGGGTCTCCCCCGGGAATCCAGAATAATCAGCTTCCTCACCCATATTTATGCTTCCCTGGGATCGCCGGTCAAAGAGTATCCGGTTATCCTCTCCAATTCTATCCCATATACATTCAAAAGCAACGCGTTTTGAAGGGCAATGGTATGGTCCTCTTGACGGCCGGTCGTTGCGGTCGACTGCTCCTAGAACACGTTCCAACATTGGGAGAGCGTGAGAAACAATTTTCTCCAGGACAGTGTGATGAGACGTATTGACGGGAAGACCGGCTATAAACGGAGAAGTGAGGGTCGCTACTCCATCCAATGAGATTTCAAAGTGGGAGGGGAGCCAAGACGCCTGTTCAGCACGGAAGTTGTTTTTGGACTGACATGGTAGAATGAGTACTCCTGATGAACTACGCGTGAAACCGAAAATGAGAGGATTATCAGAGGGAGAGAAATGCGGGAGTGCAAGAAGGCCCTTTTCAACGGTCAATGGAATTAGGCTCGTAGACACGAAAACAGAGTCGTCACAAGCATGCTTGAACTGTTTTATTATATGGGGTATCGGAAAGAATAATAAGGCAAACTTGCCTGAATACCATTCTCTAGGTCGCTCATCTCGCGGTAGAAGGAGAGCTCCTCAAGGACAAAGTCAACCATTTTTTCCGTTAACTGCTCTTCCTTTAACTTAACCAATTCCTTGGCAAGTATATCACTTTTGAGTCTTGTTCGAACTTTTGATTTACAAGTTTGCTGGATCCAGCCTGGTTTGACCCTTATGTTCCAAGACAGCTGGATCATGCGCTGTTCTGCGAGCTGAGTAAGTTTCAGTTGATAGATAACTATCTATTCGCTCCAATGGAGACTCACAGTACGGATCGGCTCTTCATGCGGCCAAGGCTCGCGCCAGTGGTCGAACAAAGGAGAGTCCGCAAATGGTAAAGGAATATTGGGATCTAAGGCTGAAAATTCGGACATATCAAGCGCTATCAAGTCGATTGCAAGATAGTTAGAAGCCTATGTTCTCTATCATTGGTCGAGAAGATGCAGATTGAAGCTTTAGGCCAGTTGGGGTTGTCATGGGTCAGAACAAGCTCCAGTTACAAGCGTCTATGACTCTAACAACTGTGAAACTATGTAGAAGGCGTGTAGTTTATCATGAGTGAGCACCAGAAGTGTATAATGGTCTTGGATATTTAATACACAGTGTATGTTTTCTATACGTACAAGAAGTCCGAGATTTGAGATTGAGTAAGTGAGGGGCGGGTTAGCTTCGGGCCGACGATGCGGGATGGGAGCCGGCATAAGGAAACGGGAGTCTCAGCAGACCACTGAAATAGGGAGGGAGGGGCTTTGCATCTATTGCCTCAATGAAGAGTTTCAAATCGTGTGTAAAGTCTAGAGAAAAGTATGGTCGTGATTAATATTTGCTAGTGCTGGATTCAAACAGCGACGCTGACCATTGTTTCCCATTTTTATCACTAAGAACACCGATATCACAATAGGGAACATCCGAGCTCTTGGAGGAACATGGCATGGAGACGAAGAGGGCAACATCGAGTTGGTTCATCGCAGGATTGGTCAAAGCAAGTGGTTTCTTGACGTCAGACCAGGGATTGCGAGCAGGTTTATCTAACCACACATCCATCATTTCTTCCGGACGTTTTTGAGGGTAATGGATGTCGTGGAGGAGATCTTCAATCCACTGGAGGTAGAGTCGCTCTCTGTTCCGGGCGGAGCGTCTTCGGATGAGTAAGGAGGCCCAGCCAAGGATGGCGAGAACTGCGCAGAGTATTGCAATATAAACAGCATAGGGCACACCCTTAGAATCGTCCGAGTCCATATGACTAATGAGGGTCGAAAGCAAGGGTAGGCGATCCTTGACGGGCGCTTATTGATACATGCTTCCGTCTTGACCAACTACTACCATGCGAGAGTCGAGCTTCGCGTTTCCTGGCCAGAACAAGGCATGTGTATGTATAACCTCGCAGCTATATGACCGGCGTGGTAAGCCTATTTCAATTTTTTAAAATGTTTATGTTTTCCACGTTGCGCTGACTGAGTGCCCTCCTCTGTATAGCGCTGGATACACCGTCTCCACTTGCTCTCTTCAACTCGCTGACGCACCTGGTCTATCTGACTTCGACGTCTCCTCGGATCCGGGAGATCATGACCATGGATGGCGGACTCGAACGACTCGTTCGGATCCTCCATGCCTTTGTCCTCGCGCCTCCACTACCTGAAAGCAGTTCGCTCATCTTTGGGCTTTCTCCTGCCTCATCCCGCCCTCCGCCCATCCGGGATGCCAGTAGAGAGATTGTACCTGCTCATTTTGATAAAGCTGCCGCTCATCGTTTCAGTCTCGCTTTCCAGTGTCTCGTGAACATAGGTGTTCGGGGTAGCGAACCGATCCGCTCACGCGTCGTCGGGGCTGGCACGCTTGACGTCGTAGGCTGCATTCTCGAGGCATGGCTTGTACAGAAAGGCTTTACTAATCCTGTCCTTGTGTCTGCACCCCCGCCCGGATCCCATTCAACAGTTCCTCCAACCTCAAACGGTGCTTCATCTTCCTCTACTCAGCAACCCCGCCCTCGTGGCCAGCCTACAGAAACGCGTGAACAGAGACATGCGCGCAGAGCACTTCGTGGTGCCAACAACTTTGAGCAGGTCCAGGCTCTTCATCGCGGCGCTACACCGGAAGAGATCCAGCGTTTCTGGGCCTTCGCTAATGCCAACCCACCTCCCTTTGCATCTGGCAGGCGTCTTCAGGTTCCACATCCGCCCGTTCCACCTGCACATAACCCTTCTCTCGTGAATGATCCCCGCACACAACGTCCACCACCACCTCCTCAGCGTGGCCCTACTCCAGGTCGTCACAATGCCGAGCCAACCCGTGTGCGCAATGAACATGCTATCCAAGTTTCAAGATCTGCGACACTGCGTCCAAGATCCTCTACTATCCGTGCGAATGGCCAGCTTCCACCACAATTACCGGTCAGCGAGCCATCCCACCAGCACACGACACCTTCACCCTCGCCCTCACCTGCAGATGACTCGGACTCATCCATCCAAATTCCCAGAGAAGAAGATACCACATCCGACGACGAAGGTCCCCGAAATCATGTGACACCTCGTAGGAGAACATCCACACTCACTGCACCTCAAGCACCTGGTACTGCTACTCCCACTCATCCACGTGGCACGCCACGATCTGGCGACGCTCATATCATAATTTTTTCGAATGGTGACAATGAGTCTTCTCTCGGTGGAGATGCACTCGACGTTGCTGGCGGGGTGGGTGTCCCTGGAGGTGTCACTATTGCAGGTGTCTCAGTTCCTCTTAACGATGATCTTGCTATGGGAGCCCCTCCTGGCGCACCAGGTGCGCTTCCTATTGTGCGACCGCCTAACTCACGCAGGGGTAGCGGTCTCGAAGCAGAAAGCGGCACAGAGAGCGAGCGAGAAAGAGACCCCGAACATAACGTTGTGATGAACGGAGAAGGATCGTCCACTCCCAGTTCAAGTCGCCGGCCGTTGCCAAACATTAACCAGCAGGAGGATGATGGCCGCGCATGGAGCGACAACGACTTGCCGTCAAGCTCATTAATGATCCATAACCACCCGCATCTTCATCAGGCGCAGAGTGACACCGAGCTACCTATTGCTAGTTCCTCCTCTGGCAGATATCATCATAGCCAAGAGGAGGACACGCGCATGGAGGTTGAAGAAACTCCTCGTGCTGGCGTTGTTGCTCTTCCTTCGTCCTCTTGGGGAGAAAGAACTCTGATGGGCAGTGACTCCAGGGGGTATAATTCTGCTCTGCTACCGCCGCCTGTAGCTTCGTCTTCCACTATCCGTCCCTCACCTCAAGCGGGTTTGGCACATGCCCTGCAGAACCTCGCTTCTACATCAACTACTCCACAAAGAGATCCCTTTCATAACCCTGCCGTCAATCTGTTCCGTGGCCCATCTCTTTCTGTTTCCACATCTCCCATCCAACGTCCCTCTAATCCACTAGGTGCTACGCCTCATAACGCTGGCCCTGCGCTCGCACGTGCACCACCACAACCCCAAGCGACTGTGCCCCGACAGCCTGTACCTCCACCGCAAGCACGAATCGCAACGGCCCATAGGCCCACAGCATCCTCCGTTACAGGCTCTTCAAGTCAAGCTGGTTCCGGTGATGGCCCATATCGCGATGACGATGTCCTCTTTTGTCTCCAGCTACTTGCATACTTAAGCAAGTACCCTCATGTACGACAGGTCAGGAATTTTTGAATTCACTTCGTCTAGTCTTTTTCGTTAAGTACTACTTTAGTCTTTCTATACACGAAGAGCTGGGTTTCATCCCTGGGTAGTTGCCAAAAACTTGGTAAGTAGCTGCTACCTTTTCTTGGCGTCTTCCCCACTTCTGACTAGTGTCTCAGGCTAATGCTGAAGAAGCTCTCAAAGCAGCAACTGCCCCTTCGTCAGGAACTACATCTTCGGGCAAAGGCAAAGAGAAGGATTTGTCTGGTGTACCTGAAAAAGAGAAGGAAAAAGATGCCACTAAAAACTTTTTCAAAGTGCTGGCAGCTGGCGGTATGATTGCAGAGATGAGGGAACCCAAACCAGAGAAACAGAAAGGGCCCGTTCGTACGTTTGCACTCGAATTTCTTCGCAGGTTCGTAGCACTTACTTTTTCATATCTTTCTATCAGCTGGTCATCCCCCACCACCTGGCATTCCCCGAGAAACTAATGTGTTTGCTCTTGTCGAGCGGTTCACATTCCGGCATCAGCATAGCGCGAACTCCCGCGGTGGGTCGTCTACAGCGACGATGCCCAATGAGATCCAATATTGGGCTGGCGTCATCATGAGGAATGCGTGCAGGAAGGATGACAGTAAAGGGGGAGTAAGGCAGTGTGCGAATATGCTTTGCGGAAAGTGGGAGAGTTACCCGAGGGAGTTTGCGAAATGTAGACGGTGTCGCAAAGCAAAATATTGTGGAAAGGTGAGTTTGCTAATCTTTACGTGCCTTCTTTCATTTTATTTATGGCTTGTGTAAGGAATGCCAATCTCTAGCTTGGAGTGAAGGACACCGGTTCTGGTGTTCAGCAAAGAGTGAAGGAGAGGACGGGTTGCCGCCGCCACCTGCTGCCAACGGTGCACCCGGCGGATCTACCGTTCCCGCACCGCCTGCGGGTGATACATTGAATAACAACGAGGAAAGGGATGTTGACGAAAGCGAGAGAAGGGCGCTAGCTGCGTTGGGCTTTTTCAGTGGAGGAACTCCAGCCGCTGGAGCGTAGACTCTTGGTACATATGTTTGTAGACATTCTAATCCGTGTAATGCAGGAGTGTTTAAGACTGGAATGCATCTTAAAATTCAGACAACAGTAAACCGATATAGTACATGGCTACACTACTCTCCTGTGACGGCTGCCTGAATAGCATGACCAAGCCATGACGTAAATGCTGGTTGGAGAAGGACACCTAAGAAATGAAAGAGTAAGTGGATTGTCGAAAATGAAAGGGCTTTGAGTATATTACCATTCTCATCGAAGAACTTGGAGTACGGAACCTCCTTTGTAACGCTCCTCTTCGCCAGTAAACTCCTCCCTGACGAGGCCGTGAGAGTATAGGTGTATGTTAATGCATATTTAGGCTCATCCGCTACTCCGCTAGCAGCAGATCCAGGGACTTGACTCGAGTTCGACCTTGACTGAGGACTCAAGGCCCAAGCCAACCTGCTAGGCAAGCTAAACAAACTTTTGCTCTCCACTTTGCTGCTGCTTTCCACCTTTAACCTATCAGTTTCGATTCGGCCATCCGAGGCGAAATTCCTGCGTTTGCCTAAGAAGACGGTCTGCTTCTCGATGAGGTATGCATAGGCCGTGCTAAGCGATGTCAAGAGAAAGTAGAGGCCGACTCCGATTGCTGTAAGAAACTTGGATTCTTCGAAAGGTGTTTTGTAGGAGTAAAGTGCTGTTGCGAGAGCAATGGAGACAGAGAGGTAGCCCAGAACGAGTTTGACATCTGTATGGGTATGGTTTTGGGTGAAAAGACCTTGACGGGATAAATACTAATGTATGATAGTTAATAAAACGAAAGGTTGGTAATTTGAAGAGAAATGGTGATGAACGCACTTTCTTCAACAAGTCGTCGAGAGCATTCTTGAGATCGACGAGGTTCGCGTTGTTGACCTTTATTTCTTCGACAGGCTCTGAAGTATCTTGGGGGATATCCAGAGGTCCAAGAGGTTTGGCCGTGACTGGAGACTGTGGTGTGGCCGCAGCCTTGTTTTTCGGCATCCCCTGTCGTGTGCAAACGACGTGGCTGAACGGGGGAAGCAGAGAGGTGAGATGATGTAAGCACTCCCGCCTTCACTGCATTTCTCACACTCAACTTCAAACCATTGAAATTCGCTATTTTCTTGCGGCTTGATACTTTCCTTGTCTATGTCTTTAATGTTTTAGCGGCTGGACATGCGACGTAGCGGTCTTAGAGCCGACGTCACCGCTTCTCCTTGCTTCTAGCTTGTCCTAGGAGAAAATAAATGGCAGGTGATTACTGTGGTGACTATCCTCTATTCAAGAACTCATACTTTATCCTTCCTGGTGCCGTACACAGTTTACTGCTTGCAACTGGAGCTATCGCCACTGTGAAAACTGGCAGGCAACTTGGGTCTGTAATATTTCCTCCCGAGCCCGCGACACCGGACAGGCCGCCGACTACCAGTTCTTTGCAATCCATACTTGTTTACAAATTAAACTTAGAAATGAACGCCTTGGAGCCACTGAACAAGGGCTGGTTCGGAACAGCCCAAAGCTCGACATAAGCGTCTAGTCCTCAATTTGGGATAAGAGTTCGGTGAGAGGCCACATGGCTCACATTACAATTACACTAGGTTTGGTGATTCTCCGATTCTAAAAACTAAGTTCATGGCAATTCTCCCAGCACAACACCATCCAATGCCAAACGACCCAGCTTTGCAAAGCCTCCAAAACACCCCAAGTGGTGGGGCTCATCAGAGTCTTTGAGCCCGAGATCGAGCTGAAGTACTTCTAACGTCTCTTTCTGGTGCTGTAAAGCCCCTGCCAAAGATACACCTTCCACGGGCTTCGCTGTTATCCACTGAGGAGCTTTGCTAAAGTCCGCCGTGACATATCGGAATTCCCTCAATGTCCCCGGAGAAAAAAGGTCGAGCAAGAACAGCAATTCGGCTGTGTCGAGTTGAGCTCTCTCCAAGACGAGATCTCGTATTTTGGATAGACCTTTCAAGTACGCTCTCTGTGGCCCGATCATGAGGTGGCTCAAACTCGACTCTGAAGTGCGGCTCGTGAGTCTGTCAAGCTTAAGGGATGTGAGGTTAGGAAGGAAGAAAGTTCCCAAGAGCTTGTAGGGATAAAACCCTTCTTCTGTTGTACACTCGGGCCAGCGGACAGTAAGTGATCGGACCTTGCGAAGACCAATGGGCAGATCTTCAGGATCCGTTTCTTTGTACTCGTTCATCTCCTCCTCGGGGTTTTGAGGGATGAAACGTTCGAGGACGACGAAGAAAGGTCGAGGGTGATAACGGAAGTCGAATGGTGGGGCGAGGTGGAGAGTGTCTAGGTTTGGAAGCATCGAAAGCAGGAAAAGGACAAGCGCGTTCTCATCACCTCCTTCAGCATCCAAAGCTTTTGCTAACTCTGGGTTAAAAGTTCCTGCAGCGGCAATGACGGTTTGGAGAGGATATTTACACCCGTCACTCCACAACGTCGCTTTTGGTGTCGAAAGCGTCGCCGGGAAGACAGATGGAACATTGAAGGACTTGGTCCAGAATCCGTTGGCTCCTGGAAACCGGTGAGGACATTTTTGCCAGGTAATGTCCAACTTCCGGACTAGACCTCCCAGAGAACGGTTCTGGATGAAGTTGTAAAGCAGGTGGATAGTCGGGTTATGGTCGACCAAATCCAGGGCCAAGCTGTTGTAGAGGTGTGGTAGAGAGACATTGTGAAGACGGCGGTTTACGACCTGGACCGTGAGGGGCTGGTATTGGATGATTTGGTCGACGATTTCGTCAGAGAAGCTGAGAAAAGAGGGCATTGTGGGCTTGTTGTGGATTTGTGGTCTCTTGTGCGAAAGGACGGTGCGTTATAAGCTGTCTCGTGGAGTAGTCAGCAATGCTTTGTCTTATGAGTAAGTCTCTCTTGTGACTCGGGTGTCAAGTTCATCTTGCACCGTTGAGTTTCGTGTATATGGAATGTATGCCAGCTATGCTTAGAAGCCCGGATGGACCACCTGTCTTTCATACTCCTAACAGGAATGTTCGGGGCTCCATTTATTTTACTCAGTGAATAAGCTCTAGATACCGGAGTGCAATGTGCAAGCTTCGAGTGGTCCATCAAAATTCTCCGTTTTGGGAGTGGTAGTGATGATCGAGAACCTCTTTGTTTAGAAACTGAAAATCTGCCCCCGGCTTTTTTGCCGCTTGCAATTAAATGTAAAGCATTATGCAATTTTATTAAATTATATCACTCGCTTCTGAGAGCCTAAAAATAAGTAACTCAAACCAAGCACCCCTCCAAAACTCCAAGGACCGAGATTCCTGTCTCCATCCGCGGAGAAATAGTTCATATAGAAAAGCTTATACAAATACACGTTTCTTGAAAGTCAACACTCAAGGTGTCGATGCATCGGAGATCTTGAATCTCGCCAGGACAGTTGCTCCCTTCCAATTGCCTTTGCCGTCTAGCATTCTGATAAGCCTCCACCCCTTCGTCTTCCCGTCCACATCAGAGTCCAACAAGTCCACGCGGGCGCAGAATATAGCTAGAATGTCATCTTTTCCAAATTCATCTTCTTTGATACGCAATCGAAGGAAAGAGAGAGCTTCCTCCTCGCTATTATACGTGAACTCGAGCACTTGTGGTTTAGAAAACCAAATGTCTGCAGCACTGTGAGCCAGTGTTTTGGTCTTGATAGATTTAGTCTTGAGCTTCGTTGGTTCAGCAGAAGGTGGAAAGAATTGAGCAACAATGTAAGCATGGAAGGAATCGCCATTTTTGGTAAGATCGTCGGGTGGGTAGCCTGTCAGACATTTAGAAACCATGTCCGAAAAATGAATGCGGACAAAAACGACTGACAGTCTGAGATGCCTAAAAACTCGATCTCGAGCTTCTTCTGCCGTTGAGATGTAGTTTGGGTGGCTCCATTTGGTAGAAGGATGGAAGGTTTGAGGACCCATCCGTTTGAACCCGCAAACATTGCTTCGTTGAGGTGCATGCCTCGGTCAAACTTCTGCCAGTTAAGACTGACAACTTGGGAGCCAGTTCTCCAGAAAGCTCTAGGATCAAGGTTGGACGACTGAACCCGAGTACCTTTCGGGAACACGCGTCGAAGGTGGGAGTTGGCATGTGTAATGAGGTGGTCCAGAGAGCCTGGGAGAAGGGCAGCCAAACCTGGCTCGGAGATATTGATTAAAATATTCGCTGGTTCATTGAATTGCTGTTGATACCAGCCCTCGCGGGGCTTCATGCTCCTAGCATAGTGGCCAATGGATGCCAGAGAGTCAATGATCTTAGGATGTGGTGGTTTTTTCCGCGGTTTCTGACCTTCACCTTCATCTTGTGAGTCAGTTACGTCCGAAGAGTCCACGTCCACATTTTCTTGATCAGGCGGATAGTATTCAACCTATCAAATTCAATTATAAATATCAGTCGACAATAAATAATACTTACCATGACGAGAATCTTGCCCATAAAAGCAGATAACGGCGGCGGGTTATCGCCTCGTAGAGGTGCTGCCACAAGACGATCTCCCCAGCTTGATTTCATGAGATCCACAATCTTCTGTTGCTCGTCAACAGGAACGTGGCACTCAAGACTAATGAACACGGGCCACGCTGGGCTACCACCGTTCTTGGCTTCTTCAGCTTCCATTGCTACTTTGACGGCGCTCACTACACTTTCAAGACTCACAGCTTGAGAGAAAGTAAAGCCGTGTGTTACCTTTCAAAAACAGTGTTAGAATCATGTCTCGTCTGAGCCAATGCTTACCACAAGGCCACTATCTCCTTTCGGCCCAGTTGACTCTGCGTTGAAGGTGGACGACCGGGAACTCAATGACCAGACATCAAATTCTACACATCGAGCGCCCTTAGAAATAACCTGGTTGTATGCCTCCGCTGAGCTTTTGCCAAGGAGCTGCCGGGACAAGAGGTACGTATTGTGGCTACTAGAGATGAAGTAAGAGGTCAAGGGATGGGATAGGTCAACCGCCTGAGGACGAAGAACCGCATGGGATTTGAGTGCGTCAACGTCCTGGAGCTCAATTTAGAGCCGCACTTAGAGCAGGAACCGGGGAGGCCGCTTACAACGCCATTGTCCCAGAGATACTGGACAATTTCAGGGCTGAGACGGATGTTGGAGGTATTCAACAAGGAAAGATTGGACTCAAGATCAAGATACAGTGGCCATCGTGAGGGTAGGAAGCAAGTGAATCTGTGGCTATGTTTGGTTCAAACGTTCACGGAAAAAGCTGCAGAGCGTGAGATGTGAAGGGTTTCACTCTTTCAGCGCTTGCTTTTGACCGCCAATGTCTGCACCTCCCAGTGTTCGCCACCCATGTGAGTTTGTACTTGCACAAATATAATTCGATAATAACTAATTTGACCTTAGTTCAAATGTCTTTCTCTTCACATTGCGGCAGAATTGCCTTTCATTATTTACACAATCTTTGACCCGATCGTTGCCCTTCTTGGGAGAATAATACCACTTTGATTATCACAAAGGAAAGGATTTTCAACTCTTCATGTTCATGCCCTTATTCTTCTATAGCTTTTCGCAATGTTGAGCCTAGGGACTTGTGCAACTGCATTCTTAACGCATTCTCTTCCCGGTTCGAACG
>JAJTUO010000174.1:0-48513 GCA_021399455.1 Flagelloscypha sp. PMI_526
AGATTGTTGTTAGACCAACAAAGCACAATGGTGAAGAAGAGATGTACTGAACACTTAACCACCGATGGAAATCATGGGGCGGTTGTTCACAACGTCGATTTCGTTGATGTCTTCTTTGCCACCATGTCGCTCTGCCTTACGAAGAACAGCAATTTTGATGAGAGTAAGGAGTTCCTCATCCGTAGCACCACCACGCATCATGTCGCGCAGCGAGACTTCCTTCGCATCGAACAGACAGACCTAACGATACATCCAGTAAGAGATCGCGTTCTGAGTATGAGTAGAGTACGCACCTTGATCTGACCGTCAGAAGTCAAACGCAGGCGATTACATGTTGCGCAGAAATGGTCGGACATGCTTGAGATGAAACCAAACGAGCCGGCGTAGCCTGGGATCCTGTAATTCCGAGCAGTGTCATTCAACGCATCAGAACACCTGCTAACACCAGAATAATGTTCCTTAATAGTGCTCAGAAGCTCCGAAGACGGGACCATCTTCTTGAAATCCCACTTATTTCCTAAATTCCTTTATTCAGCTGAATACCTCGAAGAGCAGAAAAATGAATACCTTGAAAAGGCATGTATTCGATCATGCGGACCGAAAGAGGAGAAGATTTAATGAGTTCCACAAAATCAAGGACTTCATGGTCATTTAATCCACGAATGACTACCATGTTTAACTTGACTGTGAGTCCAGGAATAGATAATGCTTGTTTGAGAGTTTTGAGAACAGCGCTATGGCCACGACGACGAGTAATCAATTCGAACTTGAAAGGATCTAGTGTATCGAGACTAGAAGCGAAAGAAAAAATTTGAGACAATCGAAGCCAAGTCAAAAGACGACGAATCCAACTACCTGAGGTTGACATGAGTTAGTCCATTCTTGTGAAGGTCCTGCAAATAGCGATGCAGAACGAGACCGTTGCTAGTCATTCCGATGAATTGTAATCCATGTTGCCGCAACGTGTTCAAACGGGCTGGGTGCAACGGATCGTGAGCATATAAGCGAATAAAAGAAAGTATATATATATTTACTGATTAACTGGACTATGCCCTGACGGATTGTAGGCTCTCCTCCCGTCAATCTGATTTTCGTGACACCGGCTCGGACGAAGATGGAAGCGAGACGGACAACCTCGTCGTCCGTGAGGGAGTGAGAAGGCGGAGCAAGAGGAATCCCTTCTTCAGGCATGCAATAAAAACCTGAATGATAATGAGAGAGAGATCCATAGAATATGAAATGACTGTGTACATCGCAAATTGCACTTTTCAGTCAAGGAGATTCTCAGGTAATCATGGGCTCGGTTGTGAGTGTCAATAAGATTGGACCAGGACGAAGGGCATCAATAGCAGCAATTTGAGTCTAAAGTCGCAGTTCAGTCGGTATTTAATGGGTATTGTGGACTGATAGTACTTGGGCTTTGGAGCGAACGAGGGACGATCTGGCGAGCGTAGAAGTGAATCTCCTTGAAAGGGAGAATCTTGTGAAGAACATTGATGAGAACATAGCATAGAAGAGGAGTGTTGAGGATGATCTCAAGACATATATAGACGGGGGAGCCGTGAAAGATGATTCTGTAGCCCGGAACCTGACGGGTCTGAAGCAAGACGCGTCGCAATCAAGCGCTTACGCGTGCCTCGCACTTGCATCCTTCCACCACTCTCATCCGCCCAGCATGGTTTGTCTAATTTTTGATAAAGGTTTATATACAGCAGCATTTGAACAAGATTGTAGTCGATAATGCAATACAACGGTGGCTCCGTCATAGCCATGGTCGGGAAAGAATGTGTCGCGATCGCCTCTGACCTGCGACTCGGAAATCAAGCGCTAGGCATATCAACCAACTTTGAGAAGGTAACAGTCAAACTCTCGCAGTTTCAACGTGGTTGAATTCCGTTTCTAGGTGTTCCCAGTAACTGACCGTCTTTACCTTGGACTTCCTGGGCTGGCTACAGATGTCCATACACTGTGATTTCGAGCTTGTTATATCCATTTGACTCTCTAACTGTTTCCCCAGACGAGAACGGTTCCGATACCGTGTGAACATGTACACCATCAAAGAAGAGAGAGAAATCGAGCCAGAAACATTTGCTCATCTCGTGTCTTCGACACTATATGAACACCGGTTTGGGCCTTACTTCATTGAACCTGTCGTGGCTGGATTATCAAAGCAGCCTTCTGGGGAATATAAGCCATTCATAGCGGCAACAGATCTCATCGGATGCATCAACTTCGCCAAAGACTTTGTAGTGTCTGGTACTGCGAGCGACAAACTTTTTGGTATGGCGGAGGGTTTGTGGGAACCAGATCTGGAGCCGGAGGACCTTTTTGAGACAATTTCTCAAACAATGCTCAATGCTGTCGATCGCGATGCATATTCAGGTTGGGGAACAATTGTCCACATCATGTAAACCTTTTCTTACTGCTCTTCCAAACAATTCTCACTTTTTTTTCAGCACAAAGGACAAAGTTATTACTCGCAAGTTGAAGGCACGGATGGATTAAATGTATCATTATAATATTGCGGCAATAACAATTTCTACATTCTTTGAACCTTGGTTCAACGCTCTCCGTTCTTACCCTCATCTTTATGCGCGACGGTTACACCTGTTCTCCTTGGCCACTCTTTCTGGCGACTCTAATAGCTTGTGTTGCTATTCTTAAGCCATTCGATGTGCCTTTTATGCACAATGCTCCCCATCGTGACACCACAGTTGTCCTGTTAAATTGGAGCCGCTTTCCAAACGTTCAACGAATTGTAAACAGTCTCTGTCACGAATTAGATGATTTTCTCGAAGGCATCATCGTCTGGAATAACAATCCCTCCCAGGACGTCACCAAACAAGTCAGTGACCTTGTCCATGTTACCATTTATTTCAGGGTTGAGCTTGCTCGGTAGGACTTCGCTCCCAACTGTCGAGCTTTACTTACGATTTTCAATTCTCCGTCGAATGAATTTTTCAAGGCTCGATACTTAGCTTGCGCCAACACGAGCAGCGACTATTGTTTCTTTCAGGTGTGTTTTGAGATGCAGAAGACTTGTGTAGTTTTCTCAGTGCCACTAGGACGACGACTTTCTCGTTCAGCCTTCTGTGATTCGGACCATGAGGGCATCAAATACCAAGCTCTTGTCTCCTATATATCTAGCCCCACCTCATGAGGCTATGGCCAGCCGCCTTAGAACAGTAATCGTTGAGGAGACAGTGCATACTTCTATGGCCTGGTTGGGTTATGGATCCCTTGTCTCTAAGTCCGCGGTTCTCGAGTTTCTGGAGCTCATGAACTCTCTTAACATGACTGAAGAGGAGCAAAAAATGGCGGACAACTACTTTTCCATTTTGAAGAATGAGCTGCCGGAAATCTGGACTGTGGTTCCCCCCATGCTCATAGAACTTGGAGGAGGTCAGGCATTCACTGTTGGGAGTGATGGGGATAAGAGAAATGCTATCCATATGGTATCGTGGCGGTTATTTGACTTGTCTGTCAGCTCTCATGGTTTCGTGTATAGCTCAAGGCAGCCGCTTATCTGGACAACATCTTGAAATCTGGTACACCAAAGAGCTCTTTTGTTCATATGCTTCCAGAAATTTCGCATAATCCGTATGTCCTGCGGACACCGTGTGCTAATAACACATGTCTTGTGGAGTTTTCTCAAGTTCGACCTTCGATATCTGGCATTCAACCTCGCAGAGCGCAGGATATCCTCAACCTAGAGGAGTCACAAATGAACGAAGTTTCTGTTCATTGGGTGGAAAATACCTTGGTTAAGTCCTTGTCCCATGCGGTGGACGGTGACCTCCATTCTGGATTCCAGAGCCCCGTTGGTAGGTAGTATTCTCCCTCTTTCAATAAATTCAAAGCTCAAGTGCTGCCTGAGATGTTGATCTCGGGGATATGCTTCTATTCCGCCTATTAGGATCGTTGAACAGTCCAAGGACAATCACTATTCACACCGAATTCACGACTGCGGAAGTGCTGGTAAACTCTGTGTGGGAGATCTCAGATGATTGTCTCCTATGGGTATTGTCTATTTTTCTCTTTTAAACTCCAGTCCATTCACGCCGTCCAGATAGCAGAGAAATCGCCACCAATTGTATGTAAGGAAGAAAACGAAAGGGTTTATAGCTGCAGCGCACCAATTGTCAAAAAATGTGCGAGGGTATGTACTATACGGAATTGGAACCAGCCATGGATTATCTACGAGATATCTATTTTATAAAATAGTACAAAGCACCATTCTCTGTCGAACCCATCAACAAGGCCCTTGCTCGGAACCAAACAACCCCACATTTATAACTTGACTTTCAACATCCACCACTCCCTTCAATCCTTTTCTGCTACGACCATGAATCGTCTTACTTCTACTTTACGCGCTACACATCGTGGTTTGGTCCCTGGCCGCCGAAATCTTTCGGTCGTACAGGTGCGGTCTATTATATTGCTGGCCTTCTCCAAACTCGATGTTGACGACATGCTTCTAGTCTATCCTCCATGGCTCGCCTGGTATTGGAACATCCATGTTGAAGAAATATTTTAATGCTTATGCACCGTAGCTGCAAAGAAAGAAGGTGATACGGAGATGCAGCAACATTCGAGGCTGGTCGCCAGAGGTCAGTCTATTTACTTCTTCTATTGCCTGGCAGTGGAACGTGCACGTGGTGCTTTCGCTCGCGGTGTTGAGTTACACTTTCGCACCAAGTGCCTTGGGATGAATTTCGATGTTGTCTCGTGTTGACGCTCTCTTTCCCGACGGTTCTATCTCTCTAAGAAGAGTACATATGAATGGACACACGCCAAGTGACAGTGTGGGGAGTTTTTTGAGGGCAATAATCTAGTGCCACTCGGCATTTTTTATATAAATACTTTCCTCAATTACCTGGAGATTGTTTTTATTTCCTCACATGCTGCCTTTGATTTGATTCTGCTTTGGTTTTGAACTCTTTTACGACTAATGTGCTAATTCCTTTCTAGGAAAGTACGTCCACGGTGTCGTAACCCATCGCGTCAAACCAGACAAACATGCCGAATACCAAGAAGCTGCGTTCGTTGATTCTGCGCATATTGTTGATTGTGGATGTTCAGCTTATTTTCAGTGGCAAGTTCTACGCTGGCGTTGCCAAGGACTTCAATTTGCACGTCAAACTGACCGGAAGCTGGGAGACCGTGGTAGGTGACCAGGATGCGTATTACCACATTCTCGAATACGAGAATTACGGTGGTTTGGACAAGACACTTGCCCTTCTCAGGGAGTCCAAGGTATCATTTGCATTTCATATCCTTTATTGGATGTTGCTTATTTGGAGGAAAGCATCACACTGAAGAATACAACGCCATGCTTCCATTTTTGAACGAACGTTCAATGCACTTAGCGCAAGAGTTTGCCTTCCTTCCCACCCTTCCTCCCCGCTCTCAAGGTGGTATATTTGAGCTCCGCTCCTACCAGCTGAAGCCTGGGGCTCTGTTAGAGTGGGAAAATGCTTGGTTAGTCATGTCCGCTCTTTGTCGGTGTTCTTTGTCATTGAGCCCTCCTGTCCAGGCGTGCTGGTATCGAGGCTAGACGCAAGTTTATCGAGCCTGTTGGAGCATGGTTCTCGCAAATTGGCAGACTTCACAACGTCTATCATCTCTGGCAATACGAGTATAAGAGGTTTACATTTCAGGGGAATCCCTATTGATCAGTTCTCTAGATCTTTAGAGGCCAGAAAGGAGGCGAGGGAACAAGCGTGGCAGATAGAGGGCTGGCACAGAACTGTGAGCAAGGTCAGTGATTGCACCCCCTTGGTCGAAAGTACAGCTTTCTGACTGCCAAGAATTGCAGACTTCGATGTTGGCCAAGCACATGGATTCGTATATCCTGCGTGCCTTACCTTGGAGTCCCCTTAGGTAAAAGGAGGGTTTGGATAAGAATGATCATGGCCGAAGGCGAAGGCAGAGAGGACTCAGACAAACGGCAAAAGGAGGGTTGGGTGACAAATAAGGCAGTCAGGGGCGCTACTCGTTTGTTTTCGTTCGCTCACAATTCATGGCCAGAGTAATAGCTATATAGTGTTGGCAAGCATTATGGATTTCGCTTGAGAGTGGTGGTGACGTCTTTCCGAAACCGGTAGCCGCATTGTCAGGGATCGGTGCTTTGATCCGCAAAGTCATCCGGACCAATCAACAGTCTATTCTTTTCTTTCCCACCTTCATGAACTCCACTGCTCGAGGAGGATTTGACTCTCATGATGTCTCTTCGGACGAAAACAATGGCCAAACACCTGATTCCAGCTCACGAAAACGCAGCAGCAGAGGTATGCCTTCAGTTTAGGTGATTTGGTCTTTCAGACGCTGACCAAGCTCTTGTAGGCAAGTGAACAGCCTATCTTTCCTCTTTTCTTCTTGACCAAACTTCCCATAGCGTGCGATCAATGCAGAAAATGTAAATCAAAGTGTGAACGGACTCCCAATGCCCCAGAGGGAACACCATGCAAGACATGTAGTATGGCTGGAACTGGTAGGTGTCCACCGACACCGTGTTCATCAATGCAACACTCACCAAATTTGACCACGCAGCTTGCACCTTCCTAGGCCCCAGTTACAAACGTGGCCCACCGAAAGGTATGCTTTACCTTCACAGATAAGTGTCTACTTGCCATTGAAGCGATTTGACCTAGGTTACATCCATGCCATTGAGCAGAGATGGCACCAAGTAGAGTCCCTCCTCGGCGTCTTGCTCCAATCCAAAGACCCGCGTGTCCAGAGTGTTATAAACGACCTTAAACGTGATAATCTAGCCTGTGAGATCCTCAACAGAGTCGACCTTGGCCCTTACGTTCGTCATTCCGCTCCATCCGCAGTTAAAATTTGTGGCTGAGTCAGTGTTAGGGTCCCTCGGGACGCAGCCAAACAGGGGGATCTACCAAAGAAGATTTCTTTGCCTCTATTCTCAGAAGTAACCAATCCGCCTCACCCCGCGATTCTGCCCGAAGCAAGCGGCAGTCCCGCGTTTCGAGGGAGATTGTCTCGTCATCTCAAGGTACTTATCTATTACATCGTTCATTCTACTGGTTCTCCCTAACCTAACCTTTTCTCTCAGATCGTGGTCTCTCGGTGGCCCCCACTAAGGAGTGGCAAGACCAGCTCTCCGCGTTCCTCGATGCTAACTCGTCTAATCCATCTTCCCCGACTTACCCCCAATCATCTACCTCATCGACCTTTGATCATTATCCTCACGTATCACAGCGCCGAAAGCTAGAACCCTCAGACAGTTCACATACGACATGGGAAAATGTCCCAATGTATACAATGGATGGTTTGTATTTGCTTGGCAGTATTCTACACGGTACTTACAGTACATAGATGTCGATAATGACTCTTTGCAGGATCCAACGGAAGCTATGGGGGAGTTGTCCCTCGATGAACAACAAGAGGTGAGATCCGTTCATTTCCCGCTAATGCATGTCTTCACAGCCCTCTTAGCTCCGATTCCATGGTAAAACAAGCGGCCTTCACCTCATTCATTCTCGGACTGATTCAAGACATGAGGGTGGAATCTGGTTGGTTTGATCCTCAAGCCCTGCTGTCTGGTATGCTCATCTGATTATAGGCGACTTCCCATGGCGCGAGTTTGGCCGCTTTCGAAAGATAGTTCAAGATTAGCATTGGATGAAGAAGATGTGCCAATAACATTGCCACCGCTTCACGTGCAAGATGAATTACTCCAACTCTATTTCACCTACGTACATCCAACCTTCCCCGTCATCAACAAAAGTCGCTTCATGTCAGAATACCATGCTTTGTAAGTGCCCTTTTATACACATGCACTGTCTTGTTCACCTTACTTTTCTAGTAAAAACGCGTTCGTTCGTTTTCCTTCGTTTGTTCGTCTCTAACGGACGCCCAGTGGCTTTGTATCTATAAGAGGAAGTCCAGACTCAGGAGCAACGCCGCTTCCCGAGTCCACGCAGAAGTGTACTCGTCTTCTCCTCCTTGCTGTTTTTGCGGTAGCTGCGCGCTTCCGACCCGAAGAAGCTCCACTTCCCCCAGAAGGATCAATGTGGGAAGCTGGGGGTGTTTATACGGATTATGCCATCTCAATCTTGAGTCCGCCTATTTTGTCTACAGCAGTTAATCAACATTTTGGGTATTCAATATTCGACAGACAAAATATTTCATCGCTCTAGGACTTCGACTGTTCAAGCTCTTCTTTTGTTGGGTCATAGGGAGTTTGGAATTGGAAGCATGGAGCAAGCATGGATATACATTGGTGCAATTCCTCTCCTCCTTTCCTTTGGTAGTCTCTAAACGTTCGTCAGGGATGGCTATTAGGATGGTCGGCTTTATTGTTTCCTGATTGAGTATGATCTGAATTCATTTTTGTAGGCTATGGACCTAGGTCTCAACTGCGACTCAACACTCTGGAAGGTTGAGGGCCACCAACTATTTTCTGACGACGATACTCAGACGCGTCGGCAAATTTGGTGGTGTTGTGTGATTGGAGACCGGTATGTCTTTAAGTTTCTGAGACAGCTTCCTCTATCTAAACTACATAGCTATGGCTCGATATATATGGGTGAGTAAAGACCGAGTTTTTAAGACTCTCTATTGAATAGCCACCAGGACGGCCTGTAGTAATAAAAGACAGCGACATGGATGTTCAACCCGTTGAAGTTCATCCTGTACGCCTCACTGAATGTCTATTTTGTCACTCTTCTCATTGTTTATTAGGATGATGAGCGCCAGCTGTGGAAACCCCTCACTCCTGAGCATGCCCGTGTATCTTATGCACCAGTTCCCTCCTGTGTGATGAGCTCGTTATCTTCGACGGCGTCGCTTGGTTTGCTTGATTTCTTAACGTATTTGGACTACACTAACACCTAGTTTCAGCTCTGATCCTTGGAGATATTGTTACCTTCATTTATCCTGTTGGCGCGATCCCTGGAACATCACGTCGAAGCCGAGCTGAAGATCTCGAACGACGTCTAGATCGCTGGTATCTTGAGTTACCTGACTACCTGCGCTATGATGTTTCAAGCAAGCGTGCCCTAACACCTCCGCCAGCTGTATTAATATTACACGTGCGGTATTGGGGAAGTGTCTTACTCTTGCATAGAGCGTTTATTCCAAATTGGAAGGGGTATGTCACTATTCTTGCATTATACCCTCTATTTCTCATCTTGTTCTAGTCTGCAGCCAACAACTGAAAATTCAACACGGGAGCTACGTGCATTTGATCTTGCTCAGGTGGCTGCCACGCATATCACCTCAATAAGTATGTCGATTTCCTTCAGTTTTTCATTCAGAAGCTGAATGAGTCTGCACAAAGTCTCTGCCTGGAGAGACACTTTCTCGTTGAAATGTGTCACTCCGTTCCTCACATCGTACTTGCTAAATGCTGGGTAAGTCGGCCCTTATGTTAATGACGTCTTCTCACCTAGTGATGCCTAGAATTATGCATATCGTAACAAGTACAGTCTTTGGGCCCTTTTCTTTATCAAGAGCTACATTGATTTTTCATTCTTAGTGGCATTGCGACCCGACAATCCTCAAGCCACGCATGGTTTGGACCAAACACTCCTATCACTTGAGGACATGAAGGTGCGCAGTTTGTCGGCTTTATTTATGGTATTGCTCACTCGGATTAGCTGCCTTGGTCTAGCGCGGCACGAGCTTTAGAGCTCTTGAAGGGAGTTAAATTGCGAACACAGCCTGCTCCTCCTCCATCGTCAGCTGAACGCGCCAATTTCAAGCGGCAAGCTGAGGATGCCTTCGGGCAAGAAGGATCCCCAGACTACAGCCAGCTGAACTATGAAAGCAGCACAATGCAGCAGTCATTTCCTCGGAGCTCGCAGAACAATAATGGGATTCAAGATCTGAACTCGAGGATTATGGCTCAGATGTTAGGTTTGGATATTCCTGGTGTTCATCAGACGACTTCGACATCGTTTCTTCCTGGTTATGGTTATGAGTGGTGGCCACCATCCTCCGCAGGCACTGTGCAAGGCCACCCAATGTCTCCTGGTTCTGACAGAGCAACAGCCCATCAGCTACCACCACCGACGAGCTGGTCTCCCGCACCTCCCGCATCTCCTGTTTCGCAACAGCCCTGGGCGCCAACTGTGTATCCTCAATATCAATGATGAATTTCCTATAGCAAGGACGTATCCTATCATATAATTGGTCTCGTCGCACATAATATTTGTAGACTTTGTAATTGTTTTGTTTCAACGGTAACACATACATTGTGGATGGTGAGCACGGCAAAGGAATTACCTATTTCGTCCACCAAACTGCCGGATTTGTGCAGACATATTCGATCATGCGGCCAGGGAAACAAAAGCGAGTGATGAGCCTGAACATCCGGATCGGAATGGACGCGGCTGTTGTTGTGGGCGCCGGTGGGGTCTACGCGGGAGCATTTTAACCTTGTATTGAGCATTGGTGGTTACTAGTTTCTTCTTACCGCCATGAGTAGCCTCTCTCGACTACTGAATCCGGAGCAGAATGATGTTCCACCTATTGAGTGTGTTTTGTTCTTGTTATTGTGGATTGGAGAAATGACTTTGAGATTCAGAACGATGAATCTCCACCATCATGAGGAGTTGTCTCCTTTGCATGATTCTGACCAACTCCCTTCGCCGACAGGGAGTATCATCTCCCCGGAGCAGGAGACAACTTACATATCCGTTCCAAATAACCACAAACCACACCCTCACTGTCCAGATACTCTCAATTGCCTACCAGATACTGATGGCAAACCTCAGCACACCCTTCCCGTTATCCTTCGTTGCGCCATCCTTGGTTCTCCCAAACAACGTCTCACTATTCGTGAAATATATGCAGCTATGGAAGATAAATATGCTTACTACAAGACCGCTGGTACCACGTGGAAGGTAAGTTCGTTATTGTTTGCTATTGGGCGGTCTTTATGCTCATTTATTGGTGACTGGTTCCAGCAATCTGTGCGACATCACCTTTCCCTCAATCGCCTCTTTGAACGCCAGCCTCGTCCTGAAGCAGATCCAGGTTTTGGTTCATATTGGACTGTGAATTTACTTGCTCCGCCTGGAACGAAACGACCTCGAAAACGAGGACGGCCAACCAAAGCGGCCGCGGCCGCTGCAGCGATAGCGGCAAAAGAAGTCATTCCTCACCCACCGACCATTTTGAATACTACAACTTCAACAGGACCCCAACGTCGCCTCCGTTCTACACGCAACACTGGCGCTACCAAGCCATATTCCGCTTCTCTTTCCGACGATGACGAGGAGAATGAATGCAGAGCTTCCTCTGAAGAGTACGAGACACCAGAGGAACCTGTGCCTCCTTCTGATCGTTATGGCTCCTCTCCACCTCATGAAAATGGCTTCCACAGCTCCAACCCGTCCGGTTATAAACCCGCAGCTTTTCCCGCACCTCCGCGCAATGTTACCCCCTCCCTACGTGCTGACGATCATAGTACGGGCGACAGGCTCCAAAAGGCATTTGCTTCGTATCGTAAACATTCAGACGAGAAGGTCAACCAGCTTGAAGCGCGACTTGCCGCGTCGGAAGCAGAGAACGACCGCCTTCGCATGGAGCTTCGGTTTGCTGAGGATCAGCTTGAATTGGAAGCACAGCGACGCAGGGATGCAGAAGGCACCTCTACTGATGAGAGCAACAGACGCAAGGATGCTCAAGACGCGTTGAAAACCCTACAGCAAAGATGGAAAGAGTCGCTTCGAGAGACATGAACATTAGCCACCCAAACACACTATGGACCTTCATTTTTTTACTACTTTCTCTTTGTTTCCATATGCACTCATCTCAATCCCCTCATACTATACACATCATCTTCTATAACTACGCTGCTTCATGTTGTATTTCTCACTTTTCATAATCAGGACAGGCACACACACGGACCGACGGGGACACACAGTCCCCGGCGTGACACATTCATTTGAGCTGACATAGCCGTTCATGTCGCTCCGCCTCTTGACCTTGAACTGCTGGTTCGACTCATTCCTTTTCTGCTCGAAAAATTATATAATTGCATCCAGGGACCTCAAATATATTGCCCATAATCGATTAGAACGCGTCAACGCTATTGCAGACCGCGTCTCAAGTAGCCCTTACGACGTTGTTGGCTTTCAAGGTATCAATATCCAGCCTTCCTTCCAACCTTTAGTCTTATTATTTTTGATATATGTAGAACTTTGGGTGCTTGCCGACTATGAGCTAGTTAAACAACGATGTAGACAATTCCAATATTCGAAATTCTTTTACAGGTGCACATGTCCGAATCCGTTCTACATTTCTCTTACATGTTAGGATAGTGGTGCACTAGGTTCTGGCTTGGTCATATTTTCGAGGTTCCCTATTGTAGAAACGTCATGCCATCCGTACTCTCTCAACGGAGAACCTCTGGATGTTGCAGCTGGAGACTGGTTTGTTGGGAAGGCTGCTGTCTCAATCGTCATTGACCACCCAGACTTTGGGTTAACCCAAATATTCAACACTCACGTGCGTACATATATATTCGATAAGAGTAGACCAGACTCAAACCTTTTTTCCAATAGCTTTTTGCGAAGGGTGGTGAGGACGGCCCAGAACACCGCCGAGCCCATCGTCTTCTAAATGCCTGGGAACTTTCCAAACTCACACTTCAGGCTGCACAACTAGGACGAAATGTCATTGTTGTACGCACATCTTTGTTTAATGCCGGAATACTTCTCATGTCCGCAGTTGGGGGATTTTAACAGCACCCCCGAAACACTTCCTATGAAACTCATCCTCGAGCATACTGGCATGACAGATGCCTGGTCATTTACTCATCCGTCTCCTACACGTACACAGCCATCGACTCCCCAACAAGCCCTTTCGATATTTGGAGTAACAGCGGACTCGCCATTGAACACGTACTCTGCCGGGAAGCCTCTTGACAAGTACGCTCGACGATTTGGAGGAAAAAGGTTGGATTATGTCCTGTATCGGAATGCAGTATCTGCATCATCCCGGCCTCTTCGCTGTACGCAATGCGCCGTCGTCCTGACAGAGACTGTACCAGGACACGGATTTTCGTACTCCGACCATTTGGCTTAGAAGCAACTTTGGTCTTGGATTCTTCAGACTCCGAGTCTACTTTATCACCGCAGTCCAACATCTCCAGATCTCCAACGACCGTCTCGGCTACAAAGCAGGCTTTACTTGCATGTCACCGCTTTTCGCAGCATCGTGCATATCGGGAACTCATTGTCTGCGGAGTTTGTATCCTTGTGCTCCTGGGTATCCTCTTCGGCTCAGCATGGCAGCCCAAGTCCTGGCTTAGCCCAGTCTTCATTCTATTCACAATTTTCCTCTCATGGCTTGCCACAACAATGTTTTACTCAAGCTTCCTTTACGGGAAATGGGAGTGCAATGCCCTGATGACTTGTATCGAAGAACTTGAGTTAGAACTCAGTCGCCGTGAGCAGGATGACCTACCACCAAGGCTCTCTTAATAGGTGAACCTTCAAGATGATTAACATGTAAATAGTGCTGGAAAAATACAAATGCAAGGTGTATATGTTAAAAGTCCTATGATACAGATGTGTACAGGTGCAATCATACCAAGTCTGCAAAAAGAAAACACATGATGGTCAAAAGAGGCTATCGATGGAGAGAGGCTCTAGAAGAGGCCGCTCGAGCGTGTTGATAATGCCGAGTCACGTTCGCAGGTCCAGATTGTGTCCAGTCGTCTACAAGTGAAAAGAGATCCGGATGGCTGGCCGTTCGAGATGCCGCACGGCGCAGTGAAGGAGATGGTGGCGCTGTACGCTCGCTCGTCATGGTTAAACCAGAAAGATTAAGCGGTGAACCACCAAATGCACGAGAAAACGATTGTGTCCGATTGACTGGTTTTGGGCGAGGGGTAGAGGAAGATGACGAAGTTGTTGAAGTTGGGATGCGTGGTGGAAGGGGCTGAGATGGTAGAGTTTCAGAACGTCTACGAACCTTAGATCTGTCTGACAACTGTACGGTAGACGTGGACTCGACGAATGGTAAGAGGAGCATCCGAATCATTTTCCTCATCGGAGCTTGATGGGCTGTGGTACGCTGGGACATCTCTCTGAGGCCAGAGAGGAGATATAATAGGAGATCGAACCCAGCTCGAACGTTCCCTTTGCAAGGAGGGCTGGGTTTCATCCGTATCATCCCCGTCGCTACTTTGTGTTCTCGCTTGAACTAGGACCATGACAAGTCGATATTTCCTTGCGGGCGTCATCGAGACCACTTGCGACCTCCAGCCCATCTCCACGAACGAGCATGACACCATCGTTCTCGAGCTCCTTTTCGAGGCCTTGTTCGGCAGTAGAATCCAGAGCCCTTGGCGCGTGGTCGTGGAAGACATCTTTTACAAACTCTCGCATAGAGATGAAGGAGCGGCGAGCAGATTCAAGAAACGGGTATATTTGAAAAATGTGGACCTGACCAAATGTGAGACTGTGGAGGCACTAAAAGAAACCGAGAACAACTGACTGCATCTTCATATAGTTCATGTTGAACGTGGACCCCTGCAAGACTGGCCTTATGAGCCAAAAGGGTGATCTCGTCCCTTAGTACCTCTGCATCCCCAGATTGAATTAAGAGTGGGGGAGCCCCTTGAAGTCGCCAAATAATGGACTTGCGTACGGATGGGTAAGGTATTCCTCTGTCCGCTCACCCAGGTACAAGTGAACAGGATTAGAGGATCCGAGGGATGAGGCATTGGGACGACGTCAAAATCTGCATTCGAGTCCCACGATTCGCAGCTCATAGTAAGATCTGCATTGGGCATAAGAATGAGGTAAAAATTTCACAGTTTCGGATACTCGCCAACCCAGGGAGACATCAAAATTGCTGCTGCTGGTAAAGGGTAGTTGTTATCCCGAAGATACATGAGGAGCGCGAGACAAAGACCACCGCCTGCGCTGTCCCCGGCAACGACAATGTTCTAGAACAGGTAAGATATTCTACATCCATCAACTAGCCAACAAGCAGCGTACCTCAGGTGGAACATGTAGCTCTTCAATTAAGCGAAAATATCCGGTTGCGACATCATGTAGAGGGCCAGGGAAGGTCGTTTCCGGGGCAAGACGATAATCTAAGGCTGTAAACCCAAGTTTTATTAGGCATCATAGTCAAAGAATTCTTTCTGATGACGTACCAAATACGCGAGCATCAGTGTACTTTGATAAGGGAATTGAGATTAAACGCTGAGTGGCAGCGCTGGATACATAATATGCACCTGAAAGAAAATGAACCTGCTGGATATATGAAGTTGAAGTTGGAAATGTACCGCCATGAATGTACAAAATGATCCTTTCCAAATGTTTGGAAGGACCAGCCTTGTCTGACTTTCGCTTCTTCCACTCGCTCTGCATTCTATGCCACATTCGCCTGCTTCCGACCACCCATTCCCCAGACAGTTCACGCGTACCAGTCTCTGCTGCATCGTACTCTGCCAAAATTCCCCGCAGACCTCGGCGTTTAACTCGGAAAGTGACCGGGGTAATGAGCGCATCCGCAGGCAATGGCACAAATCCTGCGAGCGACATTAATGTCCGTATTACGTGCTAAAAATGTCAAACATGAGCTTATGATAGTAGAATGGATGTGAGATGAGGAAAAACTCAACGATATTAACGAGGTGTGTGTTTCGAGCAGCACCTCGCATAAAACTGGTTATAACGGTCATCTCGATGCCCCAAGACTTTCTACGAGCTCCAAATGCACAATGAGAAAGAACATCGACACTCATTTCGCAGGCTAAATAGGAGGGGGAAAAATCAATGACGTTGCCACCCGTAGTGCGCCAAAGAGAATGTACCTTTCTTGGTAACCACCAATCCGTACTTCCATAGGTCCCATAGATGGACTGGAGGAGACTCCTGGAGGACAATACGAGGGTTTACACGAGCAGATGGAGGAGAGATGCCAGGAGTTGCATAATGGGAAACATTTATTGGGGACAATGATGGAGAGTCTGGCTGAGACACGTTCTCGGGTTGCTGCTGCTCATCAGGTTGACAGACTGTGAAGAATGGAAGAAAGCTGGGGAGAGCAAAGGAGGGCATTCATAGATATGAACTGAGGAGATGAAAGCAGAGAGCAAGGGATGTACGGCCGTCGGCTCAAATGAGCAAGCAACCCAATCCGGGTGAATTGCTGTCCTTCGATCATCCCGGGGTATAGGCCCGCTTGTTAATGCCAGCCGTTCGTCGCTGTAAATGCACTAGCATGATCAAACTCACCGTCAAAAGCCCGTCACGCGAGTTCAAAAAAGTCGAATTGCGGAGGAAGTAGTGTGGTCATAAGACGCCGTTACGGCATTTTCCCCAGTTTCCTTCAGATGTCATCATTGTCTGAGGACTCTTTCCCCGGTTTTCTCTCGCACTTGCTCAAACCGTCGACGGAGACATCCAAGAGACCTCGGGTCACGCTCACCTTCGCTCAATCCCTCGATGCCAGAATCGCAGGTGCTGCAGGCAAACAGCTCATTCTCAGCGGCCCAGAGAGCATGGTTATGACCCACTGGCTCCGCACACTCCACGATGCGATTCTCGTCGGGATTGGAACAGCCCTCAACGATAACCCGCAGCTCAATAGTGCGTCTTTGTGCCATCACAGCATTCAAGTCACTCCCACCAAGTCTACCCAATAGCTCGCCATTTGCCTCCATCATCCACTTCGCGCAATGTACCTCGCCCGATAATCCTTGATTCTCAACTTAGATGTCTCCCCGATTGTAAACTGCTTTCCAATTACCAGAGTGGAGTAGGAAGAAGACCATGGATCTTTGCGTCGGAGCACTCCAGAGCTACTTCTCTGTCCCGCGCGACAGCTCTCGAAAAGGCAGGTGCTCGAATTTTCTACATCTCAGGGGAGAAGAATAGTGAGACATCGTTTTTAATTTCATTACCAGCAGCTCTTTAAGACTCTGTAGATCTGACGATCTCAAATCTTCTCACTACCCTTGCTGAACATGGCGTGGGATCTCTCATGGTTGAAGGAGGAGCACAAGTCATCAAGTCCTTTTTCAATGCTCATGATGTTGTCGATAACCTGATTGTCACAGTCGCGCCTATTCTTGTAGGTCACGAGGGTATAAGCTACGAATATCAGGGTTTGCGTAATTTCGAGCATCTGAGCACCAACACACTTGGAAAAGACACTGTTATCTGCATGACAGCACCAACTGCAAACTAAAATGTTGATTGATGGTAGACGATGTTTCATTACGTCATATTTTGTCATATCCAAGTTTCATCCAATACAAAGCCATCCCGCCAAGGGTGAATATGGAAAGATATGTTTGAAATTCATAGGGCTTCATCCTCTGTGCGCTTCAGGACGAGCAAGAACTGCTTACTCTATCCATGTTGCATAACAGTCCTGATCACTTCATTCGAACGAATCGTCAACATCCACATTCTACTCAACAAAGTCGTACATTTCATTTATCTCATAATTCTACATGCAAATGTACATGTATCTTTCACAGTCCTTAAACATTGTGGGCCAGGTAGTTGACAGTACCGGAAGGAATACCAGTAAGGACGCTCTTGAGAGAAAGACTCTGAAGGTAGGTGGTCATGGCAGCAGGGGTCTTTTCGCCAGTGACGGAGATAAGATAGGCAACAAGACCAGCAACATGAGGAGTGGCCATGGAAGTACCGGAGAGGGATGCAGTGCTAGGACAAACAGTTTAGACATACATGTTCCACCTGATATGTGTATTAAAATGCTTACGCAGTGTCGGAGGTAGAGTAGGCGGAGATGACATCTTGACCAGGAGCCCAGATGTCGACAACTGAGCCGTAGTTGGAGAAGGAGGCACGGGCATCAGCAATGGTCGAGGCACCGACAGTTACAGCTATGGGCGCAGGAAATCAATTTCAGACAGCTGAGAGAGCGAAGAAGGCGAGCATACCCGAAGGGGCACGTGCTGGACTGGTGGATCCTGCATCTGTGTTGGAATTTCCAGCTGCTACCACAACGTGCACACCCGCAGCGGTTGTAGAGGCAACAGCATTATCGATGGCAGTAGAAGCAGAACCTCCCAAACTCATAGAGAGCACACTTGGGCGTCCAGTGGAAGCCTTTTGAGTCGCAACGTAGTTGATTCCTGAGACTACATCTGCGGTGGTACCAGAACCTGCGTCGCTGAGGACTTTGACGGCAATCAAGCTTCATAATGGTGAGCCCGAATGGCAGGAACACGAAGCGGATAAGCGCCTACCTCACAGACTTGGAAACACCATACTGCGAGCCTCCGATGGTTCCAGAACAGTGAGTTCCGTGACCATTGCCATCAGCATTGGCGTAACCTGCATTTTTTTTTGTTGGCTACAAAGATAACAAGGAAGCGAATCCGAAACATAAACATACCTCCGAATGTGGTGCCCCACTTGGCACGACCACCAAACTGAGTGTGAGTGGTACGAATTCCAGTGTCGACGACGTATACGTCTACACCAGATCCTCCGGCATCCTGGTACGTATACGAGAATGTGAGAGAGCTGTTCAAGCTGTAAGTTGCACGTGACTTAAAAAAAAAGCGGAACAATATTACGAAGCGGAACCAGAGAGCTTCGAAGTGGAGCTCAGTCGAGACAATCCCCAAGGGGCGTTCGTTTGAGTAGTGAGGATAGTAACAATACCATCTTCCTCAATCTCAAGAACATCATCATGAGCAAGGAGTGCATCAACGATGGCGTCGTCGTTTTCGACTGCACGAAAGAGATTACTTGTGGATTTAAAAAATAAAACCTTCCTAAACTACTCACTGACAAAAGCGTTGATAACCTCCCAGTCATCGATGGCAGCACCAACGAGACCAACGTCAGACATTACAGCCGAGCGGTCAGCACCATCCTTGAGGGTGACGATCATACGACCGGTGAGAGTGGCCTCAGCCCTCTTGACCTGTTTGCGAGCAGGCGCTGGTGCAGCGAAGACGACGCTGACCAAGAGGGCGAGGGTGGCGAAACTTGTGGCGAAATGCATGTCGTTGGATGACGAGAGGGTGTTTTTCGAGGAAAGAGCACTCTGAAGGACCTAAGGCGGTAGAGTTCTGCAATTTCAACAACCAGTTTTATACTCTAACCATCCGAGTACCACTCTAGAGGTCTTATCATCAGCGGGCCGTGAAGCTTATGGTCGAGAAAGAGCATCGGATGCTGGTAGGAAGCAGCCACCAAGTCAGCCGAAGCAGTTCCATACGGTCGACATCTTTAGGAGACGTTGAGACGAAGGTCATGGAATGCTGAGAAGAACCTCGAATGGATTCCGTCCACACGGTGTACAAGGACTAGGAGGGTCTTGAGAGCAACTATATTCGGGATAGATAATCAAACAAACCTGCTAAATGGAGCAGTTGCCTCAGAAACTGGTCACGTAGGATGGCGGATTCGCCAAGAAGTAGATTGTCGGCGACAAGATATTTTGGGCGTTCCCGACACGTCTTTGTATGAAAACAGACATAGATCTGCACTGGCTAGACAGATCCTGTCTGCAAAAGAGACTCGTTTCTACCTGAGCTTGAACTTGAGATGCTCGCGAATTTTGAAGAATGACGGGTTGCATATGGAATTTATTTGTCATGCAAGACAATATGTACCTGTCTTTCAATGCAGAGAAGACGGCGGACGAAGGAAGGCAGGTAGCTTCGTCCAGCTAATCTAAGCTTTCACCGAGTGCAGCACACGACCATCGTTGCAAAATGCCGAATCTTGAAAAGCGAACTTGAATGCTGTCAGATATTGTATAGCATGATGCTCAGTCAGTGGTTATGCTCCGAAAACAAACAGCAGTCAGAGGGAAAGCGACAGAAATTCTAAAGGGGTATGACATTCGGACCGAGAGTTATGCCCTATGTTCTGCCCAAAAGTGAATTATCCGAGTCGACGAACGTTCGACCTTCTATCGAAGGCATGAAAAATCATTGCGACACAACGGCTGTTTTATATTTTGGGTCGATTTGAAGAACAAGATTATACGTTACATGCACTTGCTATTGTCGACCTCGGTTTCTTAGTTATCTTGAGACTAGTGTGGTAAGTCAGCAAAACAACAATAAAAAAAGGCTGGAAGACGATGATGACGGTGGGTTCCAAACTAACGTCCATGACCCACACACAACCGAAGCAGAAAGAACAAGAAATATAATTATTTGAATCGTAACCTTACAAGGGGACTTGGATATACCTATATTTTCTTGGTCACATAACCCTTTCGGGCCCTAGAAAAACAGAAATCAGGCCATATAGATGGGCTAATTGGTAAGGAATACCGGTGAGGCATAAGAAGTCGGTGTGGGTGATAGGGAAATAGACAAGAGGACCAATAGAGCATCGAAAGGTATCGGAAGGGAGCAGTTCAGAAATATAAAGGCAGCACGATTATCAATAATACCTCCCATAGTATTTAGGGTTACTTACTGCATACCGTAAGCGGAGATGACATTAACTTGAGCCAAATGTTTACCAAGACGCCTCATAGATTGCAGTTAGATTGCTTGGCAGCATGAAGAAAGCTTCACTGGTTATCATTTTTGGTACGCGTGCGCGTAAATTTGACCTCTTCATGCCACAGTTATTAGCGGCACTAACGATAAGTGGCATGCTCGGTCTAACATGCTCTGAAAAATCTGATGGAATATAAGTAGAATCAACAGTAACCGAAGGGATCTGCTTGGCACTTCCGCCAGTCTGATCATAGGTGGCATAAATGCATGTATTGAAGATGTAGAACTGCACCAGAGTCCGTATAAAGAGAAGATGAGCAAGTTTGGACGGCTGGAGAGCATGAATCTGAAAATAAATATATAAGGACCTACAGCAGAATGGCGATACGAAGCTGGAAGAGATGGCATTATACTAGAGGAACCCAGACTTATTTTGGGAAGCTCGAGCTCCACAGTTCCGCCTGATAATAAGGCTATCATGAACCTGCTGTATAATAGGTTGTTTTACCTGTCGGGAGCCACAGAGACTGCCAGAAAGCCTAATCAAAGAGTGAGACGAACAAATGACTGGAGGTTGATACTGTTGGTCAGCATTTCACCAAATAAAATATCTGAGGGAGAGGCAGAGAAACTTATCTGCACAAAATGCGAAATTCACGTGTCATAGATAAAGGTACCAGGATAAACCTTGTATACTTGCATGTGGGTTATGTATACAAAGTAAGAAGTATCGAAGAGCCAGATCAAGAGGGGTAGTTATCAAAGAGCCAAATTCTTGTCTAGCCGGGTTGACCTAGGAAGCCATCGTCACATGCGACTATAAAAAGAGTGTATCATATGTTCTGGCGAGCAGACACCACAAGTTTTCCAGCACAGTTTCGGCGAATAAAGCAGCACTTGATATGTCGCGTCCAAAGTGAAAAAGCAAACAATGACATTGACAAGGATGATTCATTTCTTAGGGGGCTCGAAGGTTTGACCTACACGTTTTAACTCTCGCGCTGCTCAATAAGGGCGTTGTAAAGGTCGGTCAAAGACCTGGTACCTGGCAGCTGGTGCGTCTATTTCACAGTAGAAGTTCTGGATTGTGCTTAATGTCTAGCCATGCATTCTTCCAAGGCACGCAAGAGAGAAAGCGAAACCGAAAGAATGAAAGCTAGCCATCGGAAACCATAAGCTCCAAGTTTCCGGTGCCTGCCCAGAGCAAGAAGCAATGGTATGCTTGTGGTGCGCGGTATCTCAAGTAACTCGGAAAAATAATCAGGAAGCAGGTGAAGCACGCGGATGCCGAAGTCAGAACCAAAGAGCCCAATTGGGTCGGTGATGGAGGAAAGCACAGGTCAATTGGTGGGCGCCAAGGAATCTGAAACGCTGGTCACCTGCCTCCGTATTGGAGGCCATATTTTCCACTGGACTTATTTTTACTCCAAGATGTCTTATGAGCTCTAATGTTTTTTTAAGCCTTTCCTTCCCTTCCGTGAATAAGTAGAGACAGCTCCTTCTTGCCAACTGCCGGGCTGGCCGTATCGTGAATGACTTTCTTCATCTCATATAACTTGCCTTTGGATAAATGTCTCTTGAATAATTTTTTTCTTTGAATAATGGTATCTGCAACGAAGAAACTCTTATTAACTTGGGCAATAGCTTGGCACGCTCCATTTGTTCATTGTTCAGTAATAATGTTCCTTGAAATCTGAGTATTGGCACAAGAATTAGAAATACCGTCAAGCATGTCATAGTGCATGTCATTTCGCGTCCACGCTAGTAGGGCCAGAACGCCTGCCTCATAATGCATAGAAAATCGTGGTTGCTCCCAACGCCCACCGAGTTTATGCATTACTGTATGACATGCTTGACTGCATTATATTTATGGTTCTGAATCTCGGAACAGCCCAGTTCTTACGTGATAATGTACAAATCCCTTGTACAAACCGGTGGTCGAATCCGGCACGCTGCCCTTGTCATTCGTAAGGGACTGTGGTGGTCCTCAAAATATTTCAAGCGTGCCGTGACTGGCTTTGACTGGCCAAGTCCTCATTTGCTTGTCACATTATGTTTCTTACAAGTATAAAGGAGCGTAACGCAAAGCCTTTTGCTTATTGAAACAACGAAACCCATGAGTGATCACCAACACGAACATAACGGCCACCATCATGGACATGGTAGTCACCAACACCATGCATCCATGAATCGGGAGCATTTTGACAAGACGGCAGAACAGTACGAGGACATGCCTCAGGTTAAGGAAATGAGTGAGTTACTATCGACTAAGTTGATTAAACCACTGAAAATTCTCTCTATTAGCCGAAAAGTATGTTCATTTTTTTACAATGTTTCTTCTGAGCAATAACAAGATGTCATTTCTAGGATTGCTAACTCTCTCCTCCGACACGGAAATTTTGATAAGAATGTAACTGATGCCTTGGATTTCGCTTGTGGCCCAGGCAAGTTCACAATTCATCTAGTGAATGGCTTGCATAAACATTTTATAGGGCTCGTCTCTCGTTCCCTTTCAGCTCATGCCAAATCGATTCTTGGAATCGACATATCTACTAGCATGGTGGATCTTTACAACAAGCGTGCATCGGAGAATGGTTTAGAGAACATCAAGGCAGAAGCTGCAGACATTCTCGATGAAGCCCACAGTGACATCCTGAGTGGAAAACTCTTCGATATCATTTTCGTACGTCTTCCTGTTTTCACGAGTACGCCGGATGTTGACTTTAAAACGAAGTGCTCGGCAGCATATCATCACTTCGCATCGCCGCTGGATATCACTAAGGCACTCTCTAAGCATTTAAAGCCTAGTGGAACCCTTCTTGTGGTCGAATTTAAAAACTTCAAAAGACCTCCGCCTGCAGATGCTGAGCCTCGCCCTGCGGACGCTTCTCACACCATCACGCACTTCCTGACCCCCGAGGGATTGCAGGATGTATTTGTTCAAGCTGGCCTGGAAGATGCGTCTATCCCGGAAGTATTCGAAGGAAGGGTCCTCGGAATGGATGTTGAAGTTTTTGTTGGGCGTGCTACCAAACGCTCTTCCCAGCTGTAGTTTGACACGATTGGCTAGATACTTCTGTCTAGATCGGAGCCCTAATCTTATCAGGAAAGCTAACCTTGCTACTTTGGCTGATATTCTTGCGGTTCCACGCCTCTTTCCGCCTCAAATTTTCATAGCCACGGCCCACCGAAACGACAGTCATTATCGATGTCTTTCAAGAACCCGAGTTCGTCTAACGAAAGCGGTGCATTTACTAAGACGAGTGATAGCTCTTCAGTATAGTGGCAAGGCTCTCAATAAGGTGTTTTCGTCTCTCAGCGGTCCTCATCGCGTAACTTGTCGGACTTGTCTTCGTCGTTGTCGCGTACAGGTGCATATCTATAAACCACGGAGTCTGTTTATCCCTGTACGGTGGTTGAGAGTTAGCGGAGAAGGTAATTTGTCATTTTCACGACATTTTGTTCGGCGTCTTGTTCTTCGCTACCGTGGCTCCTCTCCACAAGGTTCGTCTTTATGGACCATGTCAGAATACAGTTGTGAATATTGGGGTTTTCAAATCACCGCCTGGCCTTCCTCTGCTTCAACATGTATCAAGGGAAATATATCAACATCTGGCAAGTTATTAGTTCATGTCACAAAATCGTTGAAATTCATTGAAAGATGATATGGAAGACCCAAACTAGGATATAAGTACAATCTTTGACAAAAGGCCGTGCAGCGTGCTGTAGTGTTACATGGAAAAGAGGACTAGACACATCAGGTTCATGATAAAAATATTAGTCTAGAGAGTTCATTAGCATGAATGCTTCAAGCGTGTTTTGGGGCGATTGGAGATGGTATCGCATGGAAGAGTGTCTGTGTAGGGGACCGTGTGGGAATTGAAAGCATGGTTCAAAGCAGAGGGGGGTGGGAGAGAATCACAACAAAAGCATTATTACACGGGTCAAGAAGAATCCGAGAAAAGGAACGCAGCGTTTCCCTGTGCACGATCACATTTTCGAGCAATGTGCATACAGACATCGTTCACATGCTGCAGAAGAGGATGAACGATGGAAGTTGAAGGTGTGTGAGCGAGAAGATCTGTGGCTCACGGTTAATATCCATTCAAAGGAAATAAAATAAATGGATAGACCTCTGTATAATAACACGTAGCGAACAATGCGTTGAGTTGGCAAGATTGCGAGCTCATTTAAATACACAATCTTCTTGGGAGGAGTGGGAGAGCCAGACTCATCGTCTTTGCTTTTGGGCTTCTGCTTAAGCGCAGGAACAGGGAGCGGAGGCAAAAGTGAGGGTGGTGAGGTCGATATCGGAGTCATGCCAAGATTTGCAATGGTGGGCATACTGCGACGCCAGCTACCTTTCAGCCTCTTTATGCTGCCGTCCTGTTTGCTAGAGGCGGTTTGATGCGTTCCGACTTGCTCAGCGGTAGCGGCCGGTTTGGGCATCTCATCGTCAATATCAACGATGACCAAGTCTTCAGTGCTTGATGGGGCACTGGAGCCAATAGTGAAAATGGGACCTCGAGAACGACCTCTTGGAGAAGATGTCTGAGACTTTTTGACCTTATTTGAGGTCTTGTCGTCTTCATCTTTCGACGCTAACCATTCTCCGACCACAGCACTCCATCGGCTCAAAGCCAATTCTCCGTCTCCTGCGTAAGACTCTACATCCTTGTGAGATAGTATTCCCTGCCTCGCATCAATGTCGCTAGCTATGCGACCAGCGAAAACGACAAGGAACGCGCGTGAGACTCCCCATACTGTGGGGTCCTTCTTGAAAGCGTCCAACAAAGCTGCACTGACGGCTTCTAGTTCCACTGCGTAGGTAATCATAAGAGGTGGAGGAGGAGGCTGACAAGATGAAGTAATAAGTTCTCTGAGCGAAGCAAGGTACGTCCGTTCAGTGTTGAGTAGTTCTCGCACAACTAGCAGAGCCCGTCGCGTTGACGCCCACGGCGTCAGTTCTCTACGGGGCGAGGGGAAAGGGATACCTGGGAGGGATGCTTGTTCATGGTTCATAGCACCATGAAGACTGGAAGGTCCACCAAAGACAGAGTATTCATCTTCGTATTCATCCCAGGCCTCTCCATGTTCGATGCCATCGAAGAAGTCAGAGGGTAAGGATGTAGGCTCTTCCGACAATGCTGTTCCTGATTCACCTGGAGGCTCAGGGTCTCGCGTGCGGCTATGGTGTCGTGAACGTGAAGGCGATGAACCTGCTCCAGAACTCCTCCATTCTCGTCGTAAAGCACGCATCTTCTCGACTTCTTGTACGATGAACTCATCACTGACACCCTCGTCCATGAGGGCGCCTGCAACTGACCAGCGCCGATGGGACATAGAGTTCATCACAGGTTCTCTACGTAAGACAGACATGCGAGGTGCACGAGGCAGCTCAAGGTCTTTGGGTGGAGAAATCTCCGTAGGCGACTCAATAAATGGTGTAGAGTCGAATGTTTGCTTCCCGAAGGTGCTTGACGTCAGAAATTGCGGAAGGGCATCGTTGGGCCCTGCGATAGGAAAATCCCCCCAGCTTCCTAGCCGGAATCGAGCGCGTTTTGTACTCTTTCGTCTTAAAGACATGGTAGAGTCTTGTTGTACAGAGGTGGAGGGGGTACTGAGCAGCGATTTGGACGAACGATTGAATGAGAGCGCACGTGCAAGCTTGGAAAGCGATTTGGATCGTGAGATATTGGATGAGGGAGTGCTGGGAGATGCGGAAGTTTCAGTCTGTGGACTGTCTGATGAGAAGTTATCGTCTTCGCGAGAGTCCAAAGTCTGCTGGTTGGGCGCGAGACTTGTTGTGGGAGATATGGGGCCGTCTGTGCTATAGGAGGACCTATTGGTAGAGGAGAGATCGATGGGGGATACCGGAGAGACGCATGGCAAAGGAACCATGGCCGACTGGGGAGCGGACTGATGAGACATGGTGCCAAACGCGACGTCGGTACGATCAATAATGGGAGCTCCCAGAAGGGGCGGCGGAATAGATAAGTTGGATTGCGAATGAAACATTACGGGAAGAGATGCGGAGCTCTGCAATACAAATTAAGATTAGAAAAGGAAGAGTGCAAGATGTCGCGAGCAACCAACTTGGAGATATGCACTGACTTGGCTCCTCGGTAGAAAATAAGCATTATCGTGACCAGACTCGGAGGTACTTTTTCTGTGTTCGTAAGAAGCATGCAGCTTAGCATGTCTCTTTGGCCATAAAGAGAAAGAGGTAGTGGAGCGTCGAACAAGGTTAGGTGAGGACGTTGCCGCCTCCGGCTGAAGAGGAGTCGAAAAGTTGCGCCTTTTGCGCAAACGAGAGGGTGTCCGTGAAGGGGGATGATATGGAACTATCTCATCTTCCGGAATGGGAGGTGAATTATCTGGGTAAAAACTGAGATTGGGGGGAGCATAGGCCGAAGGAGGCGGAAGCTTGAATTTGCGCAGCTTCCCGGCTTTTGGCACGGAAGGACGTGTTGCAGAAAGAAAAGCAGCCTCGGAGGAGCTGCAGGACTCTGAAGAGGCGTCTCTTGGCAGCGCAATCTCAATCCTGCTTGCGAACCAGCTCATGGGTGTTGTGGTCAAGAGCAAGGGCAAGCCAAGGGTCTTGCACTTTTGTCAGGCTTGTGCTATTTTGATTGCCGACACGATCGAGCTGATGAGGGTCTCCCCATCCCTCTGCGGCTCGTGTTCGTCTGCCCCCTCTTTCATTTAGTTGTATGGAATTACAGGACGGCATACTCCTTCGCTACTTGCATCCCTCCTCCAGGCACCACCGAGACCGATATCGAACGGTCCGTGAGTGGGCCGCATCTTTGGAAGGTCAATGAAGCGATTATGAAGTCATCGCTATGCGGGTGCGTTTCGTATCACTAATTTTTTTTTGTCGGGTTGCGGTGTTCGTCTCAAAGCGACCCGACTCCACGCAAAAACTCCTGTTAGCCGTACCGCAGGTAGCACTTTTTCTTTGACTGTCTTTTTGAGATCAGATAGGGTTTTTTTCCCACCAAACAGCATCAAAGCCTTGGAGAAGATCAATCTCGTCCATCATGATGACTAAAGCGTGGCTTGACCATGAACATTTCGCTCACGACTGGTGCAGGGCTTGTTCTGGTTCCTTTGCTTCTTAGGCTCCTTTCTCCGTGGTTCCTCGGTTTTCTTCTGCCTGCTTTCATTATCATCCTTCCTCTCGCCTCCCTTGGCCTCACATTCCTTTTCGCACATTTCCTCGATGCCAAACGCTCGAGGCGTGCAACCAATACCCTCGCTGCTGCAGCCACACCCTTTGCGTTCTCCTCCCCTGCAGCATGGGAAGCTCTCAAGACTCGTTCTCAATGGCAAAATTCACCACAAACCTATTCGCCCATCTATTCCGACTCTCCTGCCATTTCGCAGTCGTTGAACGAGATCATTGCTTTCATCCTTCGTGACTTTGTCCAAGTATGGTACAAGGAACTCTCCTCCTCCTCTGTATTTCCTAATGCAGTTGGTGGTATTATTCACGACTCTCTCGAGGCCCTGCTCGAACGGGCAACGACGATTGACCTCGCTACCCTTGTCGTTCGACGCATCCTCCCTCACATCACAAACCACATTGATCACTTTCGTCAATCCGAAATGGCTCTTCGTGGTGCAGGGTTAGAACGCAAGCTTACTCAATCGGAGGAGCTCGACCTTCTGCTTGCTGGTCGTTATGCTTCCAGTAATTCCAAGGGCAAACTACACCCCGCAGTGGACAATCTCTCTACAGCATTCACTAAGCAATCCGAAGAAGCCCACCTCAGACAGCTGGTGGATAAAGCTTTACCTCTAATTCTTCCAGAGACGGAGGCTGCCAGCAAGGCTCTTGTCATAGTTGCTCGTGAAATCGTCTCTTGTTCAGTCCTATACCCAGTTATGGAGATGCTCTCAGACCCTGACTTTTGGAATAGAATCATTGACCAAGTTGTACGTCCGCAGTCTTTTACTTTCTTTTCCAGCATTCTCATATCCTTAACTTAGGCTGGCAATCTCATCCACCAACAACGTCTCATCACGAAGGTTCGCAATGTGCTCGATGCGCAGTCCAGTCGCTCCCAGAACAAGGTTTCTGCTACTACACCGCTCTCTGCTCCCGCAGAGCGAATCACTATTCATACAGACGCACGTCAATTCGAGTCGTTCCTGCGTAGTATCAACCGTACTTCTTCGCTCCTCGACGCTAGACGTTTAAAGAATGATATTCTTGGTGAAATTCGAAGAACAAGGACTTCACTTGGTTTGCTTCCCTTTGTCTCTTTTGTTCTTGTATCTGATTCGCTCTTAGCAAATCACGAAAATGAGGATTGGATCAGTGGGGAGAAGACAGAAGACGTCGTCGCATTCCTAGATCGTCTTTATACTGCGAAAAGGAACGTAGAAGAACGTATTATTGTTCTAGGGGGCGGTGGGGATGATTCGGTACGTCCAACGTCTTCTCGTTACAACATGAAGTCTCACCTTTTGCTTTGTTAGCGTCAATCTACATACCAAGAAGCACCCTCTAAAGCTTCTCTCTCCCTCCGCGAAATCCTTCGAAATCCTTCTTCCTTGTCGTATTTCATGGAATTTATGGATCGCCGCCAACGCTCTCTTCTTGTGCAGTTCTGGTTAACCGTTGAATCTTTCAAGAATCCTCTCGAGCCAGTTGATGTTGATTCCGATTCTGATTCAGAATCCACGTCCAACACTTCCTTGCAGAAGGATCCTGGAGGCACGGTTAGAGAAGACATTCTCATGATCCACGAACTGTACTTCAGTGGACCAACAATTCATCCTCTTTTGTCCAAAATCCCGAAAAAGTATGCGGAATCCATTCAAGGCTTTGCTTTGGCAGCTAATGCAGGCGAGGATATCAATCCAGTAACAATGCGTAAAGTAAGAAAGCATGTGCTTTTGGCTCAACGGCAGCTAGAGCGTGACATGGAGCACGACTTTGAGGATTTCGAGCGGTCAGAACTTTGGCATAGAGTTGTAGAAGATTCCGATGTTAGTGGTCCCTCTGGGAAGAAAGCGTCACCAGTCCAACTACATCCACCCCCTTTGCCCTCTCCACCGTCAGCTCAGCGGTCGTTCCCTGGTCGTCCTTTATTGTCAAGCCTTATGTCCGCTGGCACGAAGTCGACGCCTAATGTTCCCCAACATGGTGTCTTACCTCGTGCGGAATCTTCAGCAACTCTGCCGACTGGAATCTCCCGCCCAGAGACCCCAGCCGCCTCAATAGCGTCACCAAAAGTTATACAAAGGACAGACAGCCATGATTCTACCACCTCACAACGCTCCAAAAAAGCTCCAGGTCTCGACCTCTTAATGACTTCACCTTCGGCTTCAACATTTGAGTCTTCTCGAGCCCCCCTATTTGACGACCCGGATGATCACGCTCAGAGAAAGGAAGAACAACAAATGGAGGCTATCCAGGCTGCATTGTCTGACATTATGGCATTGGACGGGGTTCCAGATGACGACCCCGAGGACGGACTTTTTGGAACTTCCAATCCCAAGAGGCGGCCAGTGGATACTCGCAACCGAATTCGAGGCCGAGCCATGTTCGATGATGATGATGAAGATGAAGGCGAGTCTTCCGAAGAGACCCAGGCGAATGGAACTCAACCCGCAGGGGATGGAGGCGTTGAGGCGGAGGAGCAACACTCTTCATTCCGCATGCCTGCTCCAGGGGACCTCCATCTCTCTTACGAGATTAGTCGGCTTGGAGAGAAAATTGAACGTCTTCGGACTCAGGACACCATGATCGACACCTTTATCAAGAAAGCTGAACTAACTGGCGATACGCGTGAGTTGCGGCTGCTCAATAAATCAAAGCAATCGCTGGCGCGCGAGCTTCGAGAACTTCAATTTCAGAAGACACAATATGAACAGCAGGAATCTGCGAATCGGCTGGTGTCCGAAAGGACAAAGGTGGCGATTGCTGGGTCGACAGAATCGGATGAGGACGGGTCGGGGAAGAGTGTCGTGCGGTATTTGGTGGAAGTGCAACAACTTGCGCCTGATGGAACTTTTGCAAGTGGATGGGTTGTCGCTAGGAGGTACAACGAGTTCTTGGCAATGCACACCAAGCTGAAAGAAAAGCACGCGCTAGTTAGAGGACTGGAGTTCCCAGGAAAGAGGTTGGTTACGCAATTCTCTGCAGGCTTTGTAGACACCAGGAGAGTTGGACTAGAGAAATATATGCAGGTGCGACAACGTTTTCCACACAATTTCCCTTGATTCATCGTGCCCCCTTTTTATGTACAGAGCGTTATTGCCATTCCTAAGGCATGCGAAAGCGAAGAATTGCGTGCTTTCCTCTCACGTGATTCCCCATTCGAAACAGCAGATTTTCCACCGCCGACAAGTCCAACAGTATCTGAACTCCCCAAAAGCTCAACCCAGGCTCAGTCTGGATTTGGAACTGGTCTTGTCCGCAATGTCTATCGCACTTTCACTGAGAGCATTGACGACATGTTCTTTGGACCTTCGATGCTGGATGTCCTCATCCAACGCCTTACGAGACAAGCGGCAGAACTTGCTGGTCTTGCTGGTACTGATATCAACGAGGACCTCGTCACACAGGCTCTCAATGCAACATTCAGAAGCTCGCCTATGACTGCACTCTTACAGTTTTCTGGTGATTTAAAACCTTTGGATGGTGAAACGAGCGCGTCAACATTTTCTGCTCCCATTTGTGATTTGTTTCTCGCGGCATTCGAGCTAAATAAGGAGAATAACTGGCTCCGAAAACAAGCCATTGTATTGATTCTACAGCAGGTTTTGGGCGGTACGATTGAGAGGTTTGTATTTATGTCATTTTCTGGGAAATTGGAAACTTATGGATTACGTAGGAAACTTCGAGAGGTGGTTGATCAGCAAGTGCTTGAAGAATCTCGCATTCTTTTCTTCCTCAGTGTATTCCGCGATGGATTATGGCCGGGTGGAAAACTAAAACCACCGTCTGTTCCTCGTTTACCGGAGGAGAAGATGAAGACTCGGGACGAGGCTAATAAGAAGCTGTCTATGGCAGTTCCAGGTTTGTTCAGCTCACCACATCCCGTCATGATTTCCGTTGACTGAGACTGGAAACAGATTTTGCTGCGAACATGATTGGCAGATCCAATGCTCGAAGAGGAGCCCGTCGAATATTCGCAGTTCTTCAGAATCGTCGATTGAACCAGCATATTGTTTACACCGTTGTGGATGAAGTGAGTTGTCACTACGTTGTTGTTCCTACCCGTCTTTATTTTCTTGCATGCTAAGACAATTACTTAGGTTTTTGGTGCACTATTTCCAGAACTTCAAAATAATGAACTCTAATGACAGAAGACTTTTTATGTATTTACGCTGAGGACACATTCCTATGTTTTTCAATGATTGGACTTTGGAAGCGCGAATATAATGAACCGAATAATGGAATTAACAGCTTAATTCGGTGTATAGGGTACATCACCCGGAGGTGTAGGAATACAATAATCAAAAGCACTATGAGCGCTGATTCATTTAGAAGTTGGCAGAATTAAGTAGACAGAATTAATAAATACCTTGGAGACCCTGTCATATTGCATCCAGCTCAACCGACGAATCGCAAAGAATCTGCACTGATGAAATAGACAGGAAGGGTACCCTGAGCTACAACAGCGGCCGGATCCGGGACAAGCATGAATGTCTGGGAAAAGACGCGGGGATGGCCATCTGGGTTTCTGGCTTTGTTGTCGACTGGCGGTGGTGGAGGACCGTGTTGGACTTGGCCTGAGACTGTCATGATCAATGAAGGAGGCGATGTGCCTGATTTATTCCAACAGTTGGGTGGTTGCGTGTGTGAGTGAGGAGAGTCGTTGTACCTGGTATGGGATGACAGTCGAAAGACTGAACGTCGTGTTTTGTGCTCGGCATCGTTTTCAAAAGTTCCTTTAACCCATCTACACCTTGATACGGCTTGCCATTCCACGTGATAGAAGACGAGGAACGGTAAAAGTTGGGGAGGTCTGCAAGCCGAGTATCTGAGTCGTAGGTGGTGTAGAAGAGAAGTTGGAAGTTATTGGCCGCACGAGTGGCGATTTCAATGCTTGTCTCAGAAGTAAGATACGGAAAAAAAAAATAAAGAAACCTAAATCGTACTCGCTAGAATTAAGGGGAACAGGAGCAGGGGTGGTGGGAGCAGCCATCAAGGGAAGAAACAAGCGACCATAACCCTACCTGACTCTTGATAAATGGGTAAAATTAAGCGCCCAGAACCTCCTTCCTGCGATCACTTCTCCAAAAAAAAAAATGGGACCAAGTCTCAAAACTTCGTTCGTATTGCTTTTAATTCCTTCTACCAAAATTCACTCTACACAGGTTCAAGAAAACACGTTCGATCGCACCTCTTTACACCTCTGGTCCAGTTGCAGTTACAGCAGATGGACAACGAATCATTACTTGCATTGGAGACCAAATACTCCTCACCGAAATTGCGTCTGGAACAGAAATATGTCGCTTTCAGAGTGTTAGTTACTATTTACTATTATCTACCATTGGTATTTTTCTGATTATTTGTAGGACTCTGAAGACATCACTTCTCTGTCCGTAACTCCTTCAAGCAGCCATCTGCTTGCATTTACCGCTGCAAATGCTCTTCGCGTCTTTGAGCTCCCAGAGTCAAATGTACCTATAAATGCGCCTATTCGCCCCATTCGGATTGTTGCTCGTGCTCATGACGCTCCTGTTCACGTTTGCACAACAGATCCAACATCGACATACCTCGCCTCAGGTTCTGCGGACGGTGTTGTGAAGGTCTGGGATATAGTTAAAGGCTACATCACACATATTTTCAAAGGTCACGGAGGTATTGTTAGCGCTTTGGTTTTCAGTTTTCCCCATGATCCCTCTTCGATTTTAACGAGCCCGACCATGAAACTCTTCACCGCGTCAGTTGACACTCGCATCCGAATGTTCGACCTTTCCTCTACTATGACCAAAGGTGCCGGAGGTCTCAAGCCTGAAGCCGTCTTGGAAGGACATGTCTCTGTGCCTCGGAGCCTTGACGTTTCGGACGACGGGAAATGGTTGATAAGTGGGGGACGAGACTCGGTCGTGTTGGTCTGGGACCTCCAACCTGCCTCTCAAACAGACATCAAAGGCAAAGGAAAGGCCAAACAGACTCGACCACAACTTGTCCGAACTGTTCCTGCTCTGGAACGAGTTGAAGCTGCAGGCCTGATCAAGACCTCAGAAGATGGTCTCACTTTCTTTACGGGTGGAGATAAAGGAATGGTCAAAGTTTGGGATGGCAGAACAGGGAAAGTTCTGTATACTCTTGGGAGTGAAGATCGTCCAGTCACTCAGGACGACGACGAAGAACAGAGGCAAATAGTCGACGTTATGTACGAAGTCTTTTTTTTTGCCCTCCCTTCCACTAATAACCTGACGTACGGTTCTTGTAGCTTCAATGCTGATACCTCAAGTCTGATATCAGTACATGCTGATCAAAACATAATGTTTTATTCTCTCACAACCCAGCAGCTCACGCGGCACCTCATCGGGTTCAACGACGAAATCGTGGACGCATCCTTCCTCTCCTCTCCTACCTCGACTGACTCTCATGTTGCTTTTGCCACCAACTCTTCCCTCATTCGCGTTTATTCTGTTTCAACTGCTGATGCCCGCTTGCTTGCTGGGCATAGCGACATCGTTCTCTGCCTTGACACTAGCGCTGGTGGTCGAATATTAGCTAGTGGGGGAAAAGATCATACAGCACGAATATGGTCGATGAAAGACTCTCTTGATGATTGGGGTCTTGCTTGCTCTGGGATCTGTGAGGGTCATACCGAAAGCATTGGAGCGCTTGCTCTCAGCCGCCAACACCACACTGGGGATTCGTTTTCTGGGCTCGTGTTCACTGGAAGTCAGGATCGTACGATTAAAATGTGGGAGTTAGTGGACATTCCGCTCACACACTTTGTGGGAACGCCGCCAAAAAAGTTCAAGAGTCTCTGCACTCAGAAAGCGCACGACAAGGACATCAATACCCTCGATGTAGCGCAAAATGACAAGCTCCTTGCTTCAGGGTCGCAGGATCGCTCCGCCAAGGTCTTCGAAATCGTGTATACGACTGGGAAGTCAGGCTCACGGGGAGAGCTTAAACTTCTGGGAACCTGTAAAGGTCATAAGCGAGGGGTTTGGTCTGTCAAGTTTTCCAAGGCGGAGCGGCTTCTAGCTACAGGCAGCGGGGATAAGACTGTAAAGCTCTGGAATTTGGAGGACTTCTCATGCGTCAAGACGTTTGAGGGACACACAAATTCAGTTTTAAGGGTGGAGTTTTTGACTAATGGCTTGCAACTTGTGAGCAGTGCGTCGGATGGGCTTGTAAAAGTGTGGAATGTACAATCGGAGGAATGTACGACGACATTGGATAACCATGAAGATAAGGTTTGCTACTCTCCTTTCGTTTGATCTCCACCCGCACCAACTAAGCATTCTCCAAGGTCTGGGCGCTCGCTGTGAGCCAAGATGAAACAACGGTCGTCACCGGCGCTGCTGATTCAATTGTGACGTTCTGGGAGGATTCGACCACTGAAGAGCAGATGGAAAAAGAAACTAAACGTGCTGAGCTAGTCCTCAAGTATGTTGAATGCTCTCCCATCTGCCCATTTTTCGTGCAAGGCTCACCACTAATGTCAGAGAGCAAGATTTTGTCAACTATGTTGCCTTGAACCGGTTCCAACAAGCTATTCAATTAGCGTTGGATATGCAACAACCCGGTCGGTTGCTCAATCTGTTCAAGACCATTGCGGCGTCGGAAGAGGCCAAATCTGGGCTGTCTCTTACTGGAAATGCTGCGGTGGACGAAGTCATCCGTACTCTTCCCGGCCCCGAGCTTGTCAAACTGCTGCGGTATGTCAAAGAATGGAATGCCAATGCTAAGACGAGTCCGGTGGCTCAGGTGGTCCTGTATGCGATTATGAAACTGCGGGATGCAGGGATGGTGATGAAAGCGTTCGGCGAAGAGGTTCTGGATTCCCAATTGAGCCGTGGTTTCGTACCCGGAGTGAAGGGTGAACAGCAGAGCGGGTCAACGGCGCTGAAAGAGCTTGTAGAAGCTCTCATTCCATACACTGAACGACATTTGGCCCGGATGAACCGGTTGCTGCAGGAGAGTTATATGGTGGACTACATTCTTAGCGAAATGGACGATGGAATGGTGCAACTTGAGGATGATGAGTCGATGGATGTCTCCTTGATATAATGTAGTAACGTGTATAGACCCAAGGAATTTCGAAGAGTCATTGATGACCAATTCTGATTGGGTGAACCCGCAGCCACACACACCCTCTCTCTTCCATTCCACCATGACCTTCAGCGTGAAAGCTGAATATGCTGGGCATGAATTTCGTCGCTGTACGTTCGATGACTTGCCGTCGTTTGAGCAGCTCCAGAGCAAGGTAACTGTCTCGTTCACCGTCTTGCTTATCAAGGTTTAACGCCGTAACGAACGCAGATAGTTGCCTGGTATCCCATAACTTCTCCCAACTTCTCCTTGCACAAGGTAACGTATTCGGTTTGCTCTCGTAGTATATACGAGTCTCATATTTTATTTGTCAGCTTTTATTGTCGCCAGACGCCTCCAAGCCGGCTGTTCGTAAGTCGCCTCAGAGCTGTGAGCGAGGAAACGCGTCACCTAACAGCACTTCCTTTGCAGGCATACTGCTCTCACAGAGTGTCTTCAATGCGTCAGATTATAACCAGGCTATCGCTCCTTACATCCGCACCCGCTGGGAGAACGCCCTCCTGCGTTTCACCGTTCAAGACCAATCCCTCCGCAAGCTGCCCAGCAGCGTGAGTCTTATGAATCTTCGTCAGAAGATGCTGCAACAACAGCAGGCTCAGCAAAAGGAACTTCATCCTGCTGGCCCGTCTTCGTCTTTCCCTCGGCTTCCAGAGACTCTGGGCTTCCAACCCATGACCCCTGGATCCCCTCAGTCCTATCGCGCTCCCCTCCTCGATAATTCGCCATCTAATTCTCTCTTCTCCTCATTCTCGCGCCAGACCTTTGCTCCAGTCCATCCTGACGCGGATATGTACGCAAAGCCAACGCACTACGGGAGGCAGAGTCCGCAGCTCGGAGGTCCCGACTGCGGCGCTAACGAGTCTCAAGTTGAAATAGAGAATCTTATTAGCAAGCTCAAAGTTGACATTCAGCGGATTGTAGAACGTCAAGGGCCAGCACCTTCGTCCGCCTGTCCTTGCTCTACCAACACAACAACATCTTCTCTTCAGCCAACCTTCGGTGCCCTCCCTGGTCTTGGTACCGGGCCTATCCACTTGCCACCCATTTCGACTCCGTCAATGACCCCTGCACAGGGAACAGTTTACGAGCCATCTTACTGGTCGTATCCTCCTGCTCCTCAGATGCTGCCCAACTTCATGCAGCCAACTGCTCCCTTCCCTCCTCCTAGCACTCTCCCCCCTTTACCGCCGCAAGCTTTGCAATACAACCAAAACCCTCCTCGGCAAGACTATAGTGCTGCTTCTACGCCAACAGGTCAATCCGGTAAATCTGAAACCCATATTTCCCGCAACGGTGTCTCATTTGCATGGGGTCCCCCTCCAGCTCCGCCACGCAACGCCGGTACAACATCTGCCCCAGATAGTCAAACTCCTGTGCAGAATACACCGACTGAAGAACCAAGCCTTCCTGTCCACGATCGCATCATATGTGATTTCTGCAATACAACTGTGGTAAGGTCTCAACATCCTTGAATAAAGCAATACACTCACATGCAGTCTTTAGGTTGGAGTTCGACACAAATGTAAGACCTTCCTTTGTTCACGCTTTTCCTTGACTTACTGACTTTCTTCCAGGTCTTGATTGTGGGATACGTCTTTTCTGCGTCAAGCGTAAAACTAACAATTCTACAGGTGCTGATTTTGATCTTTGTACTGCTTGCATTGGCAACGGTGGGGCTGAAGCTCACAATCCTTTCCACGAGTTTTTCGAGATCAACGAGCCTGGACACGTTATTGTCCACACTATCTTCGCAGGTGAAGGGGAGCGCGAGGCGCCTAGACAAGGTCCCGCCCGCAGCCCATCTCCTGAGATACAACAGGTCGAGCCTACCCAAGTAGCCTCTGATCCTGTTGTTCATTCCGCCACCTGCGATATGTGTGATGGACGTATCTTGGGCATTCGCTATGTAAGAACTCACGAATTCGTTGCGCTTAACATCGTCTCATTCCTCCAATAGAAATGTATTGCTTGCCCAGATTTCGATCTCTGCTCCCAGTGTTTCCAGATTGCGCCTGAGCAACACCCTGGTCACGCCTTTGCTAAGCTTCGTGATCCCGATGACTATCTTCCTCGCGGCCCATCTGAGCCACAGCGCTTCCACTTTTCTAACTGTGACTCTTGCGGGAATGGGATTCAAGGAGTTCGTTACAAGTGCACCACTTGCGAAGATTATGATCTGTGTCAAAATTGTGAAGCTTTGCCAATGTAAGAACTTTTTACTCTAAACAGAAGTCTACAGCCTTATCTTTTCTTTTAGTCCTGTTCATCCAGCTTCCCATACCATGCTCAAGATCAAGTCTCCTTTTGCTCCGATTCCAGTGCTAGCACAGCCCAATGCGCGAGCTGATCCGTTCCGACCAACGTCCAGAGCTTCTGCAAGCGATATGTACACTTCACGGGCTTCCTCTCCTGACATAGAGGAGCCCGAAATCCTCCGGCGGTTGGACACTCCGCCATACGATCCCGGGGTTGAGGCGATATGCAGCGGACGTCTTTTCAGTGGAACATCATCGAGGCTCCACATACCCACCCTTTTTGACCCACCTTCTCCTGATGTCTCCAATCCTCCTTCCCCATCGTACCGTGAAAATTCACCACCCAGACTTCCGCCGATGGAAGTGCTTGATTTTGGCACAGTGGAGTATTCCAACCCGTTTATTCCCCACCCCGAAAGCCCAGACTCCATTGCTAGATATCCCGTCATGATCCCTCATAAGCAGGATGAGTTTGAGGTTGCTAGCCCCAATCCTTCCACGCCAGAATGGCGCCCTCGACTCGATGATTCCATGCCCCGCCTGCCGAGCCCACCTTCTGAACCTCCTGTAATGACGCGTCCAACCTACTTCCCCACGGTTTCGGAACTCCTTGGAAACTCCTCGCGCCCCTCTGTCCTGGGTGATAACGGCTATCGATCTGTGTGGGATGCGTCTCCCTTGACTGGAGAGGAAGTCCTTTTGACTCGCCCTACATCTGTAGAGGTTGTCCGACCACAGCTTGTCCCTGCTGACTCTGACCAAACTGTGAAAGAAACAAACCCCTTCGCTTTTGCAAAGCGCAGATCTTTAGCGTCATTGTTGAACGAGCCTCTCCCACCTGTTTTGCCGTCAGTTCCGGAATTCAAGCCGGCTGTGGTCGTTCCAACAGCAATCGTTCAGGCTGGAGCTACTGCGTCCACCGTCAAAGAGCCTGAACCATTGCAAGCAGCATTCCTCGCTAATGTAACGGTTCCGGATGGCCAAGTCCTTCCTCCTGGAGCAGAGTTTCGCAAAGTTTGGAGACTCCAAAACACTGGAGGAAGCGCAGCATGGCCAGAGGACACACAGCTTGTCTTCGTCGCTGGCACAAACATGAGTGTAGATGGAAACAATGTCGAACCCATGCACGTTGGCTCTGTCAAACCTGGTGAGAGCACTGACGTTTCGACCGCCGACCTGAAAGCACCTGAAGCCCCCGGACATTACTATTCGTATTGGCGCTTATCTTCAGGTCAAGGAAACCTATTTGGACAGGACTTCTGGATTGAGTGGGTTCCTTCTCTTTTCTTTACGTTGTCTTTTGTTTACTGATGTTTGATCCAGCCTTATCGTTGGTGAAACTGACGGGAGCGACTCCTCTCTTTCGTCTTCGTCCGTGATCATGCCTCAAGTCACGCCACATCAACCAGAAACCGTTTCCTCTCCTCGGTCATCGCAGTACGGACCCAGCTCCGGCACAGATGCCTATTCTGACGCTATGAGCGACGTGAGCAGTGGTATCTCTGTGGGCCTTTCAAGCGACAGTGATGACTGGGAGTCTGTGGGTGGTAGCCCACTTCAAAGCCCTTCCTCTCAGGTTGACCAGAACCTTGAATACGTGATGCTTTTTGATGAGCATGACACAGAATCGGAGTCGTAAACTAACTAAATTGTACAAAGCATTATCTTATTCTTTCCCTCTCTGTTTGGGCTTGTTCGTTCCTTAAATCCTGTCGTTTAACACTTTTCCATACATATCACATAAAACAAACACAAGAACAATCGATTATGTACCTTCATAACAGTTTCAATCTTCTTCTAACGTTGTGATTCGGGCACAGAGAGCGAAAGCAGTTGATTTTCACATTCGTCCTGAGCCTGACCATGAACTAACTATTCTGACATTCCGTCGTGCTCTAGCAGCGCAAGGATTGCATCGATGACTGGACTATCCTCTTTATCTTCTTGAACAAGGGGCTTTCCGGAGTCAATGGATCGCATTAGTTGGGCATCAAGAAGACGTCTACAGGGTCTAGATCAGAATGTTATAACACAATTAGCCGAGAAATACAAACCGAAGCCGGTTTACAAGAACACCGATTCTTGGTATCGCTCGAAGTTTGACAAATGCGCCATCCTTCTCGCCCACTGTCAAACCACCCTTGATATGATCTACTGATACGGGTCCACCAAAGAGAAGGAGGCAATAGTAAGGTAACTAAGAGGATGTTTCAGCTAGCAACTCCTTTTCGTGTACAAGAAATGGGCACACCTCAGTTGCATCTCTTAAAAATGCTTTACTTGTCACGACTTGATTGAAGTATACCAGCAATCTCTTCTTCCAGAGGTTGTTTCCGAAGAGAACACTGCTCGGATGAATAAAGACGCGGCCCCCTTCAGGGCTAATGTCGTATATGCGAAACTCTTTAGCTTCATTCTCTCGTTGAATCGTTCCAGCCTGTACACGATCGAACTTGACAGCATCATTTGGTAGAGTGATACGGGCAACCCGCGGAAATAGTCCTGCTAGCAATATCGACTTAAGAAGAGGTGAATTGATATCGTGCTGTTCCATATTGAGAGAGGACAAGGACGTGGATAACGGAATAAGCCCGGCAGAAACAAGATTTGAAAACAGGTCTCCTCGGAGGGTATTGATTGCCACGAGAGAAGAGATGGAAATAAAATTCTGTAGTTGTCAGTCTGACACCTGCACGCAATCTAAAACAAAGAGCTTACCTCGTTACAAAATGTTTTCAAGGCCCGAGAGGATTCTGTTGCTTGAATCCGTTTACACTCTTCGTAAGCATGAAGGTCTGTCAGGACATCGCTATTGGCTATGAAAAACTTTAGGCGCGCTCTGAAAAACGGTAAGTCATCGAAAGCTTCCTTTTACGGCCGGTAAAACATACGACTTGGCCTCATCACGTTGGTCAGCAGGGCTAAGAAACAGAGGTTTGCTTGAAAGGATTGCGGCCATGGTCAACGCTCGACCAATACAGCGGAAGAGACAGCCGAAGACGAGCATCTTGCCAAGTCGAAGATCTACAGGAAGTAGCGACTAAAAAAATATGTGTCAGTTAGAAGAAGTATCAATAAGAAAGTGCCAATATCCACCAAATATTGTCCAAGCGCAGTCAACTTTTCCTCGCTATCAATCGCTCCCAAATCTTTGAGTGTAGACCAAGCTTTTTCCAGCATAGTCACGTCCGGCGGAGTGATAGCTTGCTTTAGAAAATCCTGAAGCAAATCATTATAATGTTCACAAAAATTGCAGTTTCAGGAAGCTTACCTTCACATCCTGTTTCGGATAAAGTGCTTTCACGCTCAACGATACATGTTCTAACGGAACGCGCAAGATTTCGGGTACAGGATGGGCAAGCATTTTTTCTTCTAGATCTCTCGTATACAATTTATAGCAAAAGCCGGCTTGAGTTCGGCCTGCACGTCCTCGTCTTTGGCGTCCAGACGCTCTGGTAATCCACGTTTCCTCTAGGCGAGACAAGCCAGTTGAAGCATCGAGGGTATTTTGTTTCATGCGACCTGTATCGAGAACATAGAGGACATCATCAATGGTGATAGAGGTCTGTTGGATTAGTGAGCAGATTATTCCCAACGTTCAACAAAAAGGGATTACTCACCTCTGCAACGTTTGTACTTGCAATAATCTTCCATCCAGAAACCTTTCGGAATACTTTGGTTTGCTCGTCATTGGAAAGATTTGCGTGCAACGGCAGCACAGTACAGGATGAACCCAAAGCTGTCTTGAGAGCATCAATGCAGTGCTGAATTTCTTGAACTCCAGGGAGAAAGATGAGAATGCTCCCAACCTTAGGAGCGCTGGTGGTGATGTATTTGGCTATCGAAGCAATGAGCTGATGGGGACATGAAACCAAGATCGGGGAAAGGGAGAGAAAGGAGAACAAACAGTATAATCCAACTGCGGGTTTGACATGACACTAGCAAGAATGCCTATAGCACGTTCTTCGATATGGGGGTATTTGGTCTGCAGCTTTTCAATATCCTTATCCTTCACTTTCCTCGCACTTGGGGGGAGTTCAACTTTAGACACTATATCCTCCAGATACCTGGTGAACAATTTATTTAATCTTAAATGGCAGGGATTCATAGTTCACTTGGCACTCACACATCGGTAACAGGATGAGTGTGTCCAGGAATTTCCAGCAACGGAGCACCACCAAAATACTGGATGAAAACTTCGTGGTTAATTGTGGCGCTCATGATAATGACCTTCAGGTCCTTGTTTGTCCGCAAGAGGGTTTTCAGTTGCAGTAACAGGAAGTCTCCGTCAACCGAACGTTCATGAACCTATTTTTAACGAGGTAAAAGAGGTGAAAGTAAATAGAAAAACAGCCTACCTCGTCAACAATGATATGAGTGACGCCCTGCAGACCATCACCTGCAGTCAATCTCCTCAAGACAATACCTAAGAAGAATAAAAAGACAGCACTAAAGTGAAGTCTATTGGGAAACAATACCTGTAGTACAAAACAAAAGCTTTGTTTTATTCGTCCTTGTAGTCTCACCCCTCACGGCATAAGCAACAGATCCGTCGTCTAATCGTTCTGCAGACACGCGAGCTGCAACCCCGATGGCAGAGAGGTCGGCGGGGTTGGGTGATAATGATATTTGCAGATGCGCCTTGTAATGATTCGATGAGGGAATCGAGCAGATATTGAGGGAGTTGAGTCGTTTTGCCAGAACCGGTTTCGCCAACAACAATGGTAACTCGATTGGAAGATACCATTGAAATGAAGTCCTCAGTCGAAGCTGAAGACGGGAGCCGTGCCCGAACTCTTGCCATTGCTGCGTACTAAATAACAAGATGAGAAAAATACAGAAAGAATATGATTTATGCAAACCTCATCACGTTGCTTTAAAGCAAGGAAATTAGCTTTTACCTCCGCATTTGTCTGCAGAAGTCGGTTCTTTGCATCAGGGCGAACAGATTTCATATTTGAACCATGGTGCACAATAGCATCTTTCTCTATCAATCCGTCTTGAGCAGAATTATTAGAAGGTAGTCTTGCCGTCTTTTTCACCATCACATGCTCTAGAACATTGTCGAGTGTAGGATAACTCTCGCTTTCAATCTTCTCTATTGCCATCTCGAGCACCTGCAATGCCGTCATACAAAAGCCTTGGCCATCTTCAAAAAGGGTGGGATCATCCATCGCAGTGAGTAACTGACGGACAAGGAAGAGGCGTATGTAGGGGGCATAGGTCGATGACGTGACGTAGAAGGGTGTGAAGCCTGAGCGTGGATAATAACCACGTTCAGTTGTGTCTGTGAGTATATGTAATTCAATAGGAACGCTGAAAAGCGGCAGGATGATGTGTGTTGGGTTGATGAATTTGCCACCGAGGGCTACGACCTCTTCAGTTGTTATGGAGTAGATGGTTGCATCCGGATCTGGAGGGTCCATCAAGTGACGCCAGGAACGACCGACGAGCTTTTGGCCTAATGCTGCAAGAAGGAGATCCCAGTCTTGTCCTAGTTGGTTGTCGTTCTGAAGGCATTCTTGGACAGTATGTCTAGGCCACCCCGCTTCTTTCACTGCTTTATCTTCGATCCAACGTTTTTGAAGGTTCTCAGACCCCGAATGGGCGGAGGAGATGAATGGTACCGATGAGCTCGAAGAAGGTAGAAACCGTGGTGGGAGGTCACATTCTGGGAGGTGTATTATGAGGTATTCAATGGCTGCATCCCGAGGTGAAAGTTGGGAGAGAAGAGCGGAGAGAAATGTGGATGGTGTTGTAAGAAAGGCCGTAGCTTGCTTAACTTGGTTGGGTTTGAACCCCAAGGTCTGAAGTTCCGCTACGACGATGGTCGAAGAATCATTATCCAGAACTGAAGAAGAAGCGTCTTCTGCTTCAGGGTACTCAGCCATGGCCTAATAATGAATTGGAGTATCATTCTGGGTCAAAGTATCTTCGAACGCACCCTTTTGATCGTTTCCTCGACTCTATTTCTTAGAGCAGTCGCCATCTTGACTTCTGGAGCTCCAGAAAATTCCGAAGCCAATGGGCCTGACCGACTTGGCTCTAATTCACTAGACGGATTATTACGAGCTGCTCTGGCCTCAGCTGCTTTCGCTTGACGAGCCTTCACTTCCGCCTGGCCGGCCCATGGGTCCTCATTATACAACCAGCTTTCGTGAGGAGCTGAAGCCTTATGCTCCTGAACAAGCTCGTCCCAGTAGGTTTTGTGGAAGGTGGAAGAAGAAGCCTGAGTGGCATGTTATTGAATAACTAGGCGACGTGTACAAGTAAGCTTTAGAACGGCAGACGTTAGAACGAACGCGATAGAGAGCATAGACAGCGCCCCAATGCCGAGCTTCAACCGCAGTCGGAAGAATAATCTTGGATCGCTCACTTGTTGGTCGCAGAATGACGGACTCTGTGGTGCTACTAGATTTTACCGTGCGTGAAATGGTGATGTGAAACACGTGAGTATTCGGGGAGGTCTGGCTTGTCACGACATTTGCTTTCCATCCTTTCTTTGAACATCTTTAAGTATTACATAAGTAGTAGGAGAGGATGCCTTGAGATAAATGAGGGCTTACTTCTCATTTAATAGACTCAGTGGCCATTTAAATCCCGGAGGGAAAAGAGCTTTCTCGGCGGAAGGAGTCGGCGTTGGTGCTGACGAAGTGGCCTTCGAAGAATTTCCAGCATTTCCAGATTTGACAATGCCTTTTCGTGGAGGCATTTTGGGAATCAAGCAAGACGGAAGTTAGAAAGCAGTAATTCTTTAGGCGCTTGTTTGAGGCAAGTCACCACGGTGCGTCCATCACCCGATTCAAATGGCCGAACTTGAGCAGCTCGAATTCTTAAATCTTGTCGGCAAAATTACCCAGGAGATCGAGACATATGCTGGAGTCAACGACAAAACGCTTGCTCAATTCGTCATCTCTCTTCACGATGAATCCAAAGGAAACTTGCAAACCTTTCAGACGAAGCTCAAGGAAGTTGGGGCGGACTTCCTGAATCTTTCGTCAACAATGTGGACCGTCTCATTCTGAGTATGCACCCGAAGCACAAGAAGGCTAAACAGCAGAAGACGTTGACGGAAGCACCAAATACTGGAGGGAAAGAGGAACTTACCGAGAAAGACAAGCAGCGACGATTGTTCCCTGGCCTTGCTATGCAGGACAAGGATGTTCCTGAGCCTGTTTCTGATGACGTCTTTCTCAAAGAGATTGGAGACCTTGTCGGTGGCAGAAAGTCGCGTACGCGTCCCTCATTTGATGAACCTCCACCCAAAAGGCCGCGTTTAGATGCCAGTCCGCCTCGACGTCGCAGGAGCACGAGCCGTTCACCTCCTCCTCGTGGTCGTTCTGACCGCAGAGATAACTGGGGTGCCCCGCCTCCTAGCACGGTTCCTCGCAGGACTCTTGACGAACGTCCTGTCTTGTACAAAATTTATAATGGTCGTGTCACAGGTCTCAAAGATTTTGGAGCGTTCGTGACTCTAGAGGGATTGCTGGGAGGGCTGAAGGTATGTTCACTTGTGTGCTAATCTATCTTGACTCTCAAATATACAATCTGTAGGCCTTGTTCATGTTTCTGCAATCCAGTCAGGCGGCCGCGTCAACTCTCCCTCTGATCTACTCAGTCGTAACCAACCCGTCAAAGTCAAGGTGTTGAGTGTGACCGGCAACCGCACAAGCCTCTCCATGAAAGATGTCGACCAAACAACAGGTCGTGACCTCACCCCACACCTACGGATCAAGTCTGCAGCTGAATGGAGGAGGAACGTGCTCAGGCCGCAAATGGTGCCAACGCAATACCCCTTGGTGGTCGAGGTGCACCACCACCACCTCCTTCTTCCGCCCCAATACGTTCAGCCAAACGACTCACATCTCCCGAGCGCTGGGAGCTGAAGCAGCTCATCTCTTCCGGTGCCCTTGACGCATCAGAGTACCCTGATATTGATGAAGACTTCAACAATCCCATGGCCCATGCTGAAGTTGAGAAGGAGTTAGACGTAGAGGTTCGAGAAGAAGAGCCCCCATTCCTTGCTGGTCAGACGAAGAAGACCCTTGATCTCAGTCCTGTCAAAATTGTGAAAGCTCCTGACGGTTCGCTCAATCGCGCTGCTCTTGCCGGTGCACAATGGCTAAAGAACGACGGGAAATCCGACAACAAGAGGCGAATGAAGCTGCTGATTCGCAGCACGCGATTTAACAGAGGGCTGGTTGGATCCCATGGCAAAAGAGGGTGATAGGTCATTTGCACAGGACTTGAGGGCTAACCAAGCTCCAAAACCCTTCGAGGCGTCAACATGGAGAGGTAGTAACGGAGCAAAAGCGACTAGTTTTGGTGAAATCACCTCGTTGAGCATTCAAGACCAGCGGAAGAGTCTCCCTATTTATAAACTTCGCGATTTACTTCTCGATGCCATTGCGAAGGTGAGTCAAATCCCTCTCCTTTATTTCTATCGTATTCACAGAGTAACAGCATCAAATACTCATTGTCATTGGCGACACTGGCTCTGGGAAAACAACGCAGATGGTTCAGTACCTTGCCGAAGCTGGCTATTCCGAAAAAGGTCGAATTGGTTGCACACAACCACGTCGTGTCGCCGCAATGTCCGTAGCGAAACGTGTTTCCGAAGAGGTTGGATGTCGATTGGGTCAAGAAGTTGGATATACTATCCGTTTCGAGGATTGCACCAGTCCAGAACTCGCATCAAATTCATGACTGACGGTATGCTTCAGCGAGAGTGCTTAGTCGACCCTCTATGTAGCCAATACTCCGTTATCATGCTCGACGAAGCACACGAGCGGACTATTGCTACTGATGTTCTTTTGGATTATTGAAGAGTGAGTGGCACCTCATTACGATCCATATATCCTATTCATCACATTTCCAGAAACAATCAAACGACGGCCAGACATGAAGCTTATGTCACTTCTGCTACTCTCGACGCGGAGAAATTCTCCAAATACTTTTTCGGCTGTCCCATTTTCTCCATCCTGGTCGAACATTCCCTGTCGAGGTTCTTCTATACAAAAGAACCTGAGAGCGATTATCTCGACGCGGTCCCTCATTACTGTGATGCAAATCCACCTTTCCCGAGCCGGCGGGCGACATCCTCCTGTTTTTAACAGGGCAAGAAGAAATCGACACTGCATGTGAGATTCTCTTCGAACGATGAAGGCTCTTGGCCCCAAAGTTCCAGAATTGATCATCCTTCCCATCTACTCGCTCTACCATCTGAAGTACAGTCACGCGTCTTCGAACCCACTCCACCAGGAGCTCGAAAGGTCGTCATTGCCACTAACGTCGCTGAGACGAGCTTGACCATCCTGGCCTTTACTATGTCATTGACCTGGCTTTTCAACAGAATGCTACGATCCTAGGCTGGGGATGGACTCTCTGGTCGTGATGCCCATTTCACAAGCCCAGGCTAGACAGCGTTCTGGTCGAGCTGGGAGGACTGGGCCAGGGAAATGCTACCGTCTCTATACTGAAGCCGCTTTTCGGAACGAAATGTTACCGACGACAATACCTGACATCCAGAGAACAAATCTCGCTGCTACCATCCTTCAGCTTAAGGCTATGGGGATCAATGACCTCCTCAGCTTCGATTCATGGACCCCCCTCCCGCCCAGACGATGCTGACTGCCATGGAGCAGCTCTATGCTCTCTCCGCCTTAGACGACGAAGGTTTACTCACTCGCCTTGGCCGGAAGATGGCCGACTTCCCGATGGACCCTCAACTCGGCAAAACTTTAATTGCCTCTGTTGAGCTAGGATGTTCCGAAGAGATTCTGTCCATCGTGGCAATGTTGAATGTTCAGACAGTATTCTATCGTCCAAAAGAAAAGCAAGGACAGGCCGATTCGAAAAAGGCGAAATTCCATCAACCAGAGGGTGATCATCTCACTCTTCTAACTGTATACAATGGATGGAAAGCGGCCAACTTCTCAAATCCCTGGTGCTACGAGAATTTTATTCAGGCCCGCAGCATGAGACGTTGAGGATGTGCGGAAGCAACTTCTCGGGATCATGGAGCGGTATGAAACTTTCCCCCTTGTTGTTGATAGCCCTGGGTTTGCTGATACAAAATTCTTCCTTCTCAGGTACAAGCACGATATTCTCTCTGCCGGCCGCGATTACAATTTGGTCCGACGAGCGATCTGCTCGGGCTACTTTAGGAACGCGGCAAAGAAAGACCCTCAGGAAGGCTACAAGACGCTTGTTGAAGGTACCCCGGTCTACATCCATCCGTCTTCTGCCTTGTTCAATCGGGCTCCGGAATGGCTGGTATACCATGAACTCGTTTTGACTACAAGAGATATGTCACAACGTCACTGCCATCGAGCCGAAATGGCTTACAGAGGTCGCTCCACAATTCTTCAAAATTGCAGACGAGAACAAGATTTCGAAGAGGAAGAGGCAGGAGAAGATTGAGCCGTTGTTCAACAAATACGAACAGCCAGATGAATGGAGGTTGTCGAGATGAAGAGAAGCGCACGTTCGGTATGTTGTTTAGGCCCTTGATCAAATAACGCTTCAAGCTCATTTTTCCCCCTCAG
>JAJTUO010000175.1:0-47660 GCA_021399455.1 Flagelloscypha sp. PMI_526
AAGGTTTCTGGCGAGCAAAAAAAAAGGTAAGTCACATGATCGTGTGTGTGTGTTTCGGTTCTAATTTTCCGCACAGATTTTTCTCTGCAAGCGTGCCATGCACGTTATCCCTGTAAACACCTAGGCATTTGTGGACTTGTTGCAAGCTCTGTTGTCGCCGTTCATGCTGTGGTCATTACCGTTCCTTCCCGCCTTTGTCAACCAACGTTCATGCGGCCACTGTCCCGTTCCTTCTGCTGTTGTCATTGTTCTTACCTGATTGGTATCAAATTCGGCACCACTTGCTCCTGCGTCGGCGTCTGGCACAATGATCGAGTACAAATCATCGCCAACGACCAAGGAAACAGGACGACGCCATCCAACATCTCCTTCTCTGAGCGTCTTAACGAAGACGCTGCAAAAAATCAGTTTTCTACGGACTCTATAAGCACGTAAGTCTACTTTTCCTTCTTTTGACGATCACATTTGATTCTAATTTTTTCAGCAGGCTCTTTGATGCCAAGCGCCTCATCAGCCGCAACATTCCGATGATGACTGAGGTGCAATCAGACATCAAGCACTTCCCCTTCCAAGTCATCATACAAGGGTCACCAAAGCCTTACTGCTAGGGTCCAATGTACCGAGGAGAGGATCAAAGATTCGTACGTTCATTTCTTTTATATTTTCCTAATTTCCAGACCTCTGACCATAAACTTTTCTAGTTGCCTGAAGGAATATTTCATCCATGTCCTCACGAAGATGACGGAGAACCGGCTGAGTCCTACCTTGGTGGAAACTGTTTCGAGCGCCGTCGTCACCTCACCGTCCCTACCTACTTCAACGACTCCCAACGGACAAGCCCACCAAGGATGCCCCCGGTACTATCGCTGGTCTCAACGTCCTCCGTATTATTAACGAACCCACCGCTGCCGCCATCGCTTACGGTTTTGACAAGAAGATCTCCAGCGAGCGAACGTTCTCATCTTCGATCTTGGTGGAGGAACGTTTGATGTCTCTCTTTTGACTATTGAGGAGGGTATCTTCGAGGTCAAGGCCACTGCAGGTGATACCGACTTGGGAGGTGAGGATTTCGACAATTGTTTCGTCAACCACTTCGTACAAGAATTCAAACGCAAGCACAAGAAGGGTAGTCACATGATCGCATCCCTTTGTTCTCCGATTCTAATTTTTCTTTGCAGATCTTTCCTCCAACCCTCGTGCTCTCCATCGTCTACACACTGCCTGTGAGCGTGCCAAGCATACTCTTTCTCTTTGAGGGCGTTGACTTCTACACTTCCTTCACCCGTGCCAGTTTCGAGGAGCTCTGCCAGGACCTCTTCCGCAGCACTCTCGACCCCGTCGAGAAAGTCCTTCGCGACTCAAAGATCGACAAGTCCAATGTCCACGAGATTGTCTTTGTCGGCGGCTCTACCCGTATTCCCCGTATCGTGGAGCTTGTGTCTGACTTCTTCAACAGCAAGGAGCCAACAAGTCCATCAACCCTGATGAGGCTGTTGCATACGGCGCCGCTGTCCAGGCCGCCATTCTTTCCGGCGATACCTCAGAGAAGACCAGGATCTCCTCTTGCTCAACGTCGCCCCTCTTTCCATGGGTATCGAGACTGCCGGTGGTGTCATGACTGCCCTCATTAAGCGTAACACCACTGTGCAGACGAAGAAGTCAGAGACCTTCTCTACGTACTCCGACAACCAGCCCGGTGTGCTCATCCAGGTCTTCGAGGGTGAGCGTGCCCGTACGAAGGACCACAACTTGCTCGGCAAGTTTGAACTCTCTGGTATTCCCCCAGCTCCTCGTGGTGTCCCTCAATTTGAAGTTATCTTCGACATCGACGCCAACAGTATTCTCAACGTCCCTGCGTCTGACAAGTCGACCGTTAAATCTAACCGCATCACCATCACCAACGACAAGGGTCGCCTGTTGAAGGAGGAGACCGAGAGGATGGTTGACGAAGCCGAGACGTACAAGGTATGTGGATTTTCTCATTTAACTTTATTACCTGATGCTAACTTTCTTTCCTATAGCTGAGGATGAGGCTGCCGCTTCACGCATCCAGGCTAAGAATGGTCTAGAATCTTAATGCCCACAACCTTCGTAACTCCATCAACGACGAGAAGCTTGCCGACAAGTTCGAGCCTGCGGACAAGACCAAACTCACTACCGCTGTCGACGAAGCCATCTCATGGCTTGACAACTCTCAGGAGGCGTCGAAGGAGGAGTACGAGGAGCGACAGAAGGAGCTTAAATCCGTTGCCAAGTAAGTTTTATTGTCACTGTTTGCTTTCAAACCAGACGCTGACCCTCACTTTTCTAGCCCCATCATGCAAAAACTCTATCGACGCCTACACCTCTGGTTATTGCCAAGTGACGTTCTGCGTTCTGTCGTCAGGCTTGTAATAAAGTGGTCAAGTATCTTGGTTGTAATGCCAGGAAACACAAGTTCGATTCCTGCTATGTCCATATCTTTTGGTAAGGTCATGCCAAAGGCAGTAGCCCATAATGACTGGCCAGCGTCGTGACTCACAATGCTGGCTAACATGCTGGGATATTGTGTTTGGATTGATCTTTTGGCGTATACTTGGACTATTTACGTAGAAGGGGTAAGTCACATGATCGTGTCCTTTGTTTTGAATATCTGTTTTTCATTTTCCGTTCAGATGTATCTGCGAGCATGTCGGGCAGGTTTTCTCTTTGTTCACCTGGATGTTAGTGGGACCGTTTCAAGTACCATCGTCACCATCCATGCTGCAGTCGTCACCGTTCCTGCGCCGTCGTCGTGTTGGCTCCGCCGCCGCCGCCGTTCCTCCCACCTTCGCCATTGTTCCTGTCTTATTATCGGAGACGCAGCAAAAAATCAGGTTGCTATGAACTCTATAAACACGTAAGTCTACTTTTCCTTCTTTCGACGATCACATTTGATTTTAATGTTCTTGATAAGGTCTTCGACGCCAAACGCCTCATCAGCCGCAAATTCGACGATGCTGAGGTGCAATCAGACATCAAGCACTTCCCCTTCAAGTTCGTTAACAAGGGCACCAAGCCTTACGCCAGGGTCGAGTACCGAGGAGAGGACAAAGAATTCGTATGTTCATTTCTTTAATTTTTCTCATTTCCAGACTCTGACCATAAATTTTCTAGTCGCCTGAAGAAATTTCATCCATGGTTCTCACTAAAGATGAAGGAGACGGCCGAGTTTTATCATGGCGGAACCATTTCCAGCCTCGTTGTCACCGTCCCTACCTATTTCAACGACTCCCAACGACAAGCCACCAAGGATGCCGGTACTATCGCTGGTCTCAACGTCCTCCGTATTATTAACGAACCCACCGCTGCCGCCATCGCTTACGGTCTCGATAAGAAGATCTCCAGCGAGTGGAACGTTCTCATCTTCGATCTTGGTGGAGGAACATTCGATGTCTCTCTTTTGACTATTGAGGAGGGTATCTTCAAGGTCACGGCTACGGCTGGTGATACCCATTTGGGAGGTGAGGATTTCGACAATCGTCTCGTCAACCACTTCGTACAAGAACTCAAACGCAAGCACAAGAAGGGTAAGTCACATGATCGCATCTCTTTGTTCTCCGATTCTAATTTTCATTTACAGATCTCGAACTCTCTGGTATCCCCCCAGCTCCTCATGGTGTCCCTCAAATTGAGGTCGTTTTTGACATCGATGCCAACGGTATTCTCGACGTCTTTGCATCCGACAAGTTGACTGGCAAATCTAACCGCATCACCATCACCAACGACAAGGGTCGCCTGTCGAAGGAGGAGATCGAGAGGATGGTTGACGAAGCCGAGACGTACAAGGGTATGTGGTATTTCATATGTATCTTCATTACCTGATACTAACTTTCTTTCCTATAGCTGAGGATGAGGCTGCCGCTGCACGCATCCAGGCTAAGAACGGTCTAGAATCGTATGCCTACAACCTTTGTAACTCCATCAACGACGAGAAGCTTGCCGACAAGTTCGAGCCTGCGGACAAGACCAAACTCACTACTGCCGTCGACGAGGCCATCTCATGGCTTGACAACTCTCAGGAGGCATCGAAGGAGGAGTACGAGGAGCGACAGAAGGAGCTTAAATCCGTTGCCAAGTAAGTTTCCTTGTCACTGCTTGCTTTCAAACCAGACGTTGACTCTCATTTTTCTAGCCCCGTCATGCAAAAACTCTATCGACGCCTACACCTCTGGTTATTGCCAAGTGACTAAACGTGGAAAATGCTCTGCGTTCTGTCGTCGGGCGTGTGATGGAGTGGCCAAGCATCTTGGTTGTAATGCCAGGTAACGCAGGTTCGATTCCTGCCATGTCCGAGAGATCATTCCAGATACAGTACCCCATAACGACTGGCCAGCGTCGTGACTCACAATGCTGGCTAACATGCTGGGATATTGTGTTTGGATTGATCTTTTGGCGTATACTTGGACTATTTACGTAGAAGGGGTAAGTCACATGATCGTGTCCTTTGTTTTGAATATCTGTTTTTCATTTTCCGTTCAGATGTATCTGCGAGCGTGCCGTGCAGGCCTTCTCGTTGTTCATATGGATGTTAGTGGGACCGTTTCAAGTACCATCGTCACCATCCATGCTGCAGTCGTCACCGTTCCTGCGCCGTCGTCGTGTTGGCTCCGCCGCCGCCGCCGCCGTTCCTCCCACCTTCGCCATTGTTCCTGTCTTGTTATCGGAGACGCAGCAAAAAATCAGGTTGCTATGAACTCTATAAACACGTAAGTCTACTTTTCCTTCTTTTGATGATCACATTTGATTTTAATGTTCTTGATAAGGTCTTCGACGCCAAACGCCTCATCAGCCGCAAATTCGACGATGCTGAGGTGCAATCAGACATCAAGCACTTCCCCTTCAAGTTCGTTAACAAGGGCACCAAGCCTTACGCCAGGGTCGAGTACCGAGGAGAGGACAAAGAATTTGTATGTTCATTTCTTAATTTTTCTCATTTCCAGACTCTGACCATAAATTTTCTAGTCGCCTGAAGAAATTTCATCCATGGTCCTCACGAAGATGAAGGAGACCGCTGAGTCCTACCTTGGTGGAACTGTTTCTAGCGCCGTCGTCACCGTCCCTACCTACTTCAACGACTCCCAACGACAAGCCACCAAGGATGCCGGTACTATCGCTGGTCTCAACGTCCTCCGTATTATTAACGAACCCACCGCTGCCGCCATCGCTTACGGTCTCGATAAGAAGATCTCCAGCGAGTGGAACGTTCTCATCTTCGATCTTGGTGGAGGAACATTCGATGTCTCTCTTTTGACTATTGAGGAGGGTATCTTCAAGGTCACGGCTACGGCTGGTGATACCCATTTGGGAGGTGAGGATTTCGACAATCGTCTCGTCAACCACTTCGTACAAGAATTCAAACACAAGCACAAGAAGGGTAAGTCACATGATCGCATCTCTTTGTTCTCCGATTCTAATTTTTCTTTGCAGATCTCTCCTCCAACCCTCGTGCTCTCCGTCGTCTACACACTGCCTGTGAGCGTGCCAAGCATACTCTTTCTCTTCGAGGGCGTTGACTTCTACACTTCCTTCACCCGTGCCCGTTTTGAGAGGTTCTGTTAGCACCTTTTCTGCAGCACTCTTGAGCCTGTCAAGAAGGCTCTTCGCGACTTGAAGATCGACCAATCGAATGTATGCGAGATCGTCCTGGTCAGTTGCTCTACTGTATCCTCATTTTCCTTTCGACAGGCCTGTTTAGAAGGAGTTGAGCAGGTTGGTGGGATGCCAGGGGACACAGGTTCGATTCCTATCATGGATCATGCTAAAGGCAATGTCCTACAATACAATGTGGGGCATTGTCTTTGGCATGATCGTTTATATAGTTCAGACCTTACAGACTAAATGGAATGATTATCGCGGTTTTTACTTTTTTATTGTCCATTATAGCGATGCGTGATTCGGTAATCAATTATGCCAGGAATTATCGTGTTCGGTTTTCGTATTTATGCGCTAATTTGGGCTGTGATCATGGCAGTTTGTTTCTGGTTTGAATGCCGGCAAAGCTCTCACGAGCAGGGGTGGTTGGTTGGTATCTTGTACCTGAACCACAACCGTCTGTTTGTCTTGTCATTGTCCTCTTCACCTACAAACCAATGAGCCGCATGATCCTGGTTCCCACCCCCACCAAAGCCAGGAAACGCCGAGCTCCAAGTCCAGCCCTTGAAGTCCATGAAGACGTGAGAGGCACTGTTTTCACACTTGACAATGGCCGGGTGACGCGGAAGGAGACAGTCGCGGCCAAGCGTGCTAAGGTGAACTTTCGCCCCTCCGATGTACGTGACCCTTTGGGTGAATGGAAACCCACAGAGAGACCTGAGCGCGTCTCGGTTCCAGTGGACAACCTCCCATCCGTGTCGTTGTCCGACATCCATGCCGTTGGTGGCAGTGATGATGAATTGGACGGACATGACAACGAAGATATGTATCGCAAGGCTGGCCAGCAGGTCGGTGTGGAAGCGCAACACCACGCTCCGTATGTACGTGCCTTTCTAGACCTTCCCTCATTGAATATTAATTTTTTTTTCCCCTTTGGCCAGGTGGATCCAATGGAACAGTGGAAGGCGACGACAATGAATTTGTGGAGTGATATTCTATTTACCCACCATGCGTACCAAAGCTGTAAATCGTGCCCCTCGTCGAGTACGGCTGAAGTCTTCAAGTGTACGTCATGTGATGACCTGGTTGAGTGTAGGACCTGCCTCCTCAACTCTCACCAAGCTCATCCATTGCATGTCATTCAAGTATGTCTCTTCTATGATGCTTTCAGCAATGTCTGATTTTTTGCGTAGCGGTGGGCGGGTGACTTTTGGAAGGCAGATACTCTTGCAAATGTTGGTATTATCTACCACCTTGGTCACTTTGGACGGCTTTGTCCCTTCCCGTCAGAACCAACGAAGCTTGTGGTGATGGACATTAATGGAGTCCATCAAGTGGAGGTTTGCAGCTGCACTTGCCGCCCAATGTCATTCTCTGAGGAGCTCTTACGCCATGGCTGGTACCCTGCGACAGTGAGCAAGCCACAAACGGTGGTAACCCTTCGTTGTCTTGATTTCTACCGGTCGTTATGTGTTGTGGGTAACGTGAACGTACACGATTTCGTTCGCTCTCTGGAAAATTTTACTCATCGTGGAGGGCGCGACTGGGTGCCTGTAAGTTCCTCGGTGACTAATTCTCTGAATGCGACTGAAAATTCATGACAGGATCGTTACAAAGCCTTCATGCGCGTGGTACGTCAATATAGCTTCCTCCAGCGCTGTCGACGATCTGGCAGAATCCATGAACCAGGTGGAATTGGATCCACCAAGCACGGTCAAGTTGCTGTCCAATGTTGGGCTTGCCCTCGCGAGGGAGTCAATCTTCCTCAAGGTTGGGACATGGTTGACAAGAAATATAGGTTGGAGTTTTATCATATGCCTTTGATGCCTGGTTTACCTTTCTCTAGATATCTATTCATGCTCATCTTAGCAATGGATGCTAATTTTCGCCTGAAGAGTCGCATTAGAAAGAATTCGAAGGGAACAGTTCAATTAGGAGACGGATGGGGCTTTTTTGTTCCTTCCAAGGAATATCGAGAGTACCTTTCACAGGCTATCAATGATGAGGATGTGAGTACACTGCTTTTCAATTAATTATTTTCTTGATATTTGCGACTAGGTTTCTAACTGTGTGGCGTTTGCTGCTTTGGTGATGGCCAATTTGAAATTTTGCAAAGGTTTGCGCGTCAGTGGCATTGGTGGCGTCTTTTGTTCTTGCCATGGTATTCCTCGCCCGAATGGAGTGGGTGATCTTCAGAAGGGCGAATGGCAAGGCCTCCCTTGGATTTTTCTAACGACAGCTGACGTTTTTGTAGATACAGTAACATGGACTTCATATTTTGGTCTTCAATCATATCCATTAACCTGCTTCTCATCCTACTCAGCTACGATGTGGGGTGCCAATATCAAAAGACGTTTCATACGCGAAAACAACATTTGCCATCCCACCTTGCCACCTGTCGTGCACTCACGTTTCTCATCTGCATACCTGTCTGGCATGGTGGAGTGCACAATGCCGACTGCCAAGCTGAGCACATCATCACTCATGTTGTCGGAGCTGGAGCGACAGACGGAGAGGAACCTGAGCGTGAGTGGGCCCTCATAAATCCTTTCGCATACTTCACAAGAGAGATGGGAGAGGTGGCTCGTCTGAATTTCTTGGAGGACAAGTGCGACTACTTGGCCTATGAGAAAAATATCTGACTGGGTCCGCATATTTTCTGAATCAATAGAAACTTGACTGACCTAAAGTTTTAGTGTATTCATTAGCCAAAAAGCTGTTCATCGCTAATCGAGAACGGAAAACCCAGCAAGATAATTTCGAAGTGCTGTGTCGCAACTTGAACGATCGTCCTCCTGAATGGGAGTCAATAATTTCCGCATGGGAATCTGACGGACGGGCGGGGACCATGCGCAATCCTTACTTGCGTCAAGGTGACCGTAAGTGTTTATATAATTCAGATGAGAAGCACCGTTCCAAAACTTCTCTAAGGACCTCTATCTGTTGCCGAGGCAGCTGCTGCGCTGAGCAAACAGGAGTTGGCTGAGGCGAGGCAGGACACTATAATCTCTCATTCGGTTAGCAAAGCCGGAATGCTGCTCCAAGCAATTAAGATTTGGACAACTCAGTGAGTTATATTTGTCTGTCTGTTTATCCACGAGTCTGATTTTTGTAAAGACATCTTATTCGCTATGACACTCGTTCGAACCTCCGTGCCGATAATTCCGATAAGGATGCCAACCTCAATTTAAACGAGAGGAGGCTAGGTGTTTTGACAAGCATCAAAGCCTTACGCAAGTTGCAGGCGACATTTTCCCCTGCATCTCTGCACTGTGTTGATAGAGGAAACGCGCTTCTTCAAGACTCAAATAAGCCTGATGTTCTTGCGGAGAATATCGTACTGTGGTTTCCATCGGATATGTCGGCCGAGTTGCAAAAGAATGGATGCACGCCAGGGCTGGCGGATATCGAACTGAAGCTTCAGAAAGCACGTGCGTCAGACGAGCTGGATAAGGTTCGGTCGACTCTAAATACCAAGGCTCAAGTGCTGAGGTTTCGAGACGGCAATGTTGTTGGTCAGAGGGAGGGTACCCGAGCATCGAAGTTGATACAACGATTGAGCAAGAAGGTGGATATGGCTCGTGACGCCTACAACGACGCCATCAGACGTATTGCGAGTCTAGGAGGTGATGAACTACCCAAGATGAAACCTGAAGATGTGACAATCAACGTGGTTATGTCTGAAGATGCGAAATCTCGACGACTTGTCAACATCGCTATCTCGGGGTCTCAAGTCCCCCATCGAGAGCCTTCGAAAACCCGTACAGTATCTTGGATCTGGAGCCGTGAGTATGGTGGGGAGGGTGAAATGGACCAAACCAAATTATCCGAATGTATGCCCTGCTACTTTTTTGATATTTTTGAATTAACCTACTTTGTTAGATATGAGGGTTGAGTGGACAAAGGCTCGCCGTTGTAGAAACCTCTGGCAAGAGGAGGTGATGTTACTGCGTGAAGAAATGCGTCGGACCTTACGATCCCTTTCGCATGCGGTGGACTTATGGAGGCGACGTGGAGAGATGTTGGAAATCGTCTCCGTTGAGGAAAACGGGACTCAGCGCCTCCGTTCTCCAGACGTCCTTGCAGGTTTGAAGGCTTATGCAGCCAAGCAGCAGGCCCACCATCAAAACATTTTCGACGAATTTGATTCAATTTGGCGAGGCAATGTCTCAGTGGGTCAGGAGAAGGACCGTTCTCAACAAGTTCTCACCTCCGATAACCCCATGTTAGATCATGCTGCTGATAAATTGGAACAAACTCACTGATTACATGTAAGCCCTCTCCACATCTCTATCATATTCTGTCTCGCTAATACAACGTGTGGCAGATCTTATCTCTGTTATCATCTTAGATTAAGGAATATTGGAGCCTTACTCAAGGGTAGTGCAGGCAGCCTCTGTATTGACTGGCCTTAGCCTCAGAAACCTCTGAGCCTCACGCGAGTGAAGTGTTCCTGCCCTGATCTGAGCATCAGCAGCCTTATAGGCTGACGCAAGGCTGGTGTCTTTGCCTGGATTTAAGCCTCAGGAATGTCGAAGGAATCTATCTTTGCAAGTCTAAGCCTCAGAGGTTCACGTAAGTGTAGCGTCCTTGTCTTAAAATGAGCCTCAGAAGCCTCAGAGGCTCACGCAAGTGTAGCGTCCTTGTCTTAAAATGAGCCTCAGAAGCCTCTGAGGCTCACGCAAGTGTAGTGTCGTTGTCTTAATCTGAGCCTCAGTAGCATCTGAGGTCCACACGGCGTTGAATTTGGTTTAAGCATCAAGGATGTGCTTGAGGCTTTGCACTGGGTGCACAGTCAAGTAGTCAAGCAGCTCCCGTTAGCCTCACGACCTTGTGAGCCTCCATACAGGCAATTGCCTCGAGGGACGCTGTCTGTCTTGAGCCTTTTGCTGCCCAGCGTGTACTTAGGCTTTAGGCTTTCTTGGGTGACCAGGGGTGATATCCTTACAAGAAGCGAAAAACACCTTCTTGCTGTCCCTAAACATCTCGTAACTTTCAAGCCAAGCACGGCTCTCTGCACCAGCAAGTGCATGATGTGGGTTCGTCTGCCTTTCAAAGCGCTCGCAGGCAGCGAATAGGTCGGGAAGGAAGAATTGCACCATCCTTGTAGAAAGTAAGTTTAAGAGAGGATTCGATGAAGAAACTTGACAAACCTTCTGCTACCTTTATAGCGTTTCCTTTCACTGCCTGTAACACGGTTCTGTCCGACAAATAACTGGCCGAACCCTTGTCCCATCCACGTAACAGCAACACAACAGCAAGAGTGCAGGGTTGTTCAGCGCACTCCTGAGACATGTCAAAAACAAGGATCCTCACTGAGGTCCTTGAGAAAAAAGTTCCTGAGTCTGCGTTTGAACGAAAGTCCCCGTTTTAAAAAATATGCAGCGAGTGGCGGACAAAAAGAATGCCATAAATCCGGAAACACATGGAAGTTTTAGTCCTGGTTAAGATACGGCCGGACAATGGAGCGACCAGCTTCTACCAGAAGCTCTGCCGAGTTGTCTGCCACTTGATTATTCTTACTCAGTGTCGAAAACAAAGTTCCCATCCCGGATTTTTTGAAGGAGGTGGGTCTCCAAGACACAGCCGGGGCTCAGGAAAGCGACGATGCTGAAGCTCCGCTTCCCACGAGTAAGTGCCAACACTTGGGAGACGAAAAAAACTCGATAAAAAAGAGGGTCTCAGGGACCACTATGCAGCCTCAAGAAATCCAGGAACTACACAGTAACAACCGTTTTCAGGACGCTCTACGATTCCGTGAGTCGAGGTAAAACGGAACGAGGCGGTGACCGGTAACTTCTTGGCCTGCTCGTGGGAACTTACATAATGGAGGCTAATGAAACAAAACTTGACGGCGAATGGATGGGTTGCAAAATTGGCATGTGAATAGTGTGATATGAATCTGAAAATGCGCGCAAGAATAGTGAGCAGTGCTATGCAGAGATAAGGTCCATTCCCCTGTGAGCCTGAAAGGAGGGCGGAGACGGAGTGCTCGAGGTTAGTCAAATCCTGAACGTGGAGTCTGAACGTTCGAAGTTCAGGCAACCGAGGAAAGACGATCGTAGATGTAAATTCTGTCAGAGATGGGAGCTTCAGGGAGAGCATGGTGAGACGATGAGAGTGGGTGTCCAATATTTTTCCAGTGTAACTAGAAGGATAGCTCTGCTCCTTTGGATGAATCAAGTGAAGATGTTTCAGTCCATTTAGCTGCGGTATGAGGAAAGTTATTCCTTTATAGAAAGCCTCAACTGCTCGGATTTTGTTTTGGAGACTCGGCGCAGTCACGTTTGAGCAAGGTGCGGAACGACGAACGGGTCTCCACTTGAGCGAGAATCTCTAAGCTCATATGGGTCAAAACGTAAAGGTCTCTAATGCATGTGGGATTCTCCCTGGACTCTCAGTAAGTCACTGGCGAGAAGATACAAGAATGAGCACACACCCTGCCAGCGCAATTTTCTTGTTCAGATAGCGAAGGTGATCAAGACCATGTTCGCCACTGGGAGTCGCAACGAGGTTGAGAGATCTTCTATATTCAAGGGAGCAGATCATATAGAATGTGCGGTTGACGCGTTTAACTTCCTGTAGAGACCGACGAGAAAGGTAGGCAACAACTTGAGCCAATATTTCGGAGGGCAGGCTCAATACCATGACTAAAGAAGGATTCCAGGGAAAGTGGTGTGATTCAAACGTGGGAAACTAAATGGCCGGGAAGAGGGTTCGAGGTCCAAGGTGAGTGTCAGAGTCATCAGCTCTTTCAACTGGCGCCCTAAGCTTCTGATGGCTTCTCTGAGGCAGAGAGGGGACTGGAACGAGCCAAAGCTGGTTTATTTCCACAAATTTGGGCGTCGCGTGAACTTATGAACTTAACAGGTTAAAACCCCTCCGTTGAAATCGTACAGTAAGCGAAAGAGTGGGTGGTGCGCGTTGTCATTCTTCGACCTTACCTTGGACGCTCGTGTTTTATAAGATCCTAGCATAATGCACTGATGATTGGCATTTCTTAGTTGAGAAGAAGTAGGAGTGAACCACAAGAAGATTAGAAGCTTAAGGCCGTCTTGAGCGGCTTAGAACGTCTTCCTGGTGGACATTGAGCGTCTATAGCATGATTCCTTCCCTTTGCTTTGTCATTTCGCTCTGACCGTTTCCAATACCTCGGTCGGACTATTTCTAATCTTTCTTGGCCCTTTTCATGAATTCCCGATTCTTCGTTCTCGATATGGTCCTCTTCCTAAACCCACCAGTTTGCTTTATGCATTGGCAGCAATCATGAAAGTATGTCAATTATGGCGTTCTGTGGTCTGCCAGCAAAGCTAAGCTGCTCCTGAGGATCATATTCTTTGTTTTCGTCGATAACCGTTGATGTCAAATCACAATCAAAGCCCCAATTCGAGTCAGAAAGTTCCACACGTGAGGACGCGCGGCTCCAACTTGCCTTCGACATTCATCTGGGGCAATGGCCACAACTTCCCCAGACGAGAGGGAGACGACGGTTATCGCGGAGAGTTATGCTACGGAACAGACCCCACTACTTCTCAACACTACCGCCAATGACAATTCTTTCCCAGCCGAAAAACCTTTCCCAACTTTTCAGTTGACCATCGTCTTTCTCATCCAGCTTTGCGAACCTATTACGTCTGGTGTTATATATCCCTTCATCAACCAGTTTGTTCGCGCCACTGGAATAACGAATGGTGACGAGAACAAGACTGGTTATTATGCTGGCATTATCGTGACCTCCTCCGTAAACGACGCGAACCATGCTTACATGCTCACACAGGAAAGTATCTTCTTCTATGCCGAAGGTTTTACTGCTCTACCTTGGCAACTCTTATCTGATAGGATTGGTCGAAGGTTAGATTGACCTTACGCCGTGCTCGCAATAACGGATTAACTCGTATCAAGGATCCCTATGGTAATTGCCCCCTTGGGACTTGCGCTCGTCACTGCGGGGTTTGGAATATCGACATCGTTCTCACGTCTTGTCATTTTTCGCGCTGGCCAGGGCATTTTTAACGGGGATGTTGGGGTTAGCAAGACTGTTCTGATCGACGTATGTAACTCTCTCCGCTTCATAAGGCTTCCACTAATTAGATGTAGCTCGCTGAGCCATCTCAACGAGCGGAGGTCCTTTCCTGGATGCCCATAGTATGGAGTCTGGGCACTATTCTCGCGTACGTTCTAAGTACACTCTAGCTTGATCGCATGCTAATAATCCTTAGACCATGCATAGGTGGTATCTTCGCTTCTCCCGCAGAGAGGTGGCCCAATTCGATCGGAAAATTCCAGGTTTTCCGTGCCCATCCCTACTTTCTCCCTTGTTTGATCTCTGCCTCTTTGTCTCTGGTTACATTTTTTCTTGCTGCGTTTGGTCTCAAAGAGGTAATTTTTTATTTACACTTTACAATGAACCTATTTAAAATCATATCATAGACTTCTCCGACTATTCTTCGGAAACGTAAAGCTGAGAGTTTGGGAACTTCGGAAACAGGCCTAGTAGTCCTTGAGGAAGATGATACCAAAGCATCCAAACAATCATTTTTGTCCATACTGAACCGTCCGGTCCTGCATCTCCTCGCTGTTCATTGCTTCTACAACATCTCTACCACATTTTACTATGCCCTTCAACCATTGATGTGGTCGACCAGTATTGGTGAGATCTCTGTGCCAGCATGTCTTATATCTCCCACTTCCTGATCACTTGCTGTTAGAAAATGGTGGTTTAGGATTTGATGCATTCACCATTGGCACGGCTAACACTGTCTTTGCCGTACCAAACGCCATCTTTCAATTCTTGTTTCTCAGTAAATCGATAAGAGCATTCGGTCCCAAAGCAGCCACTGTCACCTGTTTTGCAGGTTCCGTCCTTTTAATTTGTCTGTTCCCTTTGCAAAGCTACTTTGCCCGGGAAAGTGGTTCCGTTGACTGGAAGGTATGGTCTGTCATTATCATCCAGCTTGCGACGAGTACGGTATTCTATGCAGGATTTGGTGCGCCCCTTCTCTCAGTTTATCAAAGCTCATATCAAGAACTAACATCCATGTTTTTGCCCCCTACAGGTTCGATAATGTTCTTTGCCATTGAAGCATCACCTAACCCAGAGAGCATGGGTACCCAGTACACGTCCAATTTGACTCTTCCATTTTCCGAATCTGGGGAGATCGACTGCATTCCACTCCTCCACTGTCGTCAAGCAGACAAGTGGGGCAGTGGTTTTTTTATATCCATCTTCACAAAACCGTGCGGAATCGGCTCCTGAGAATAAGTTCTCCAAGAGGAAGGCTTTATACTTCGGCATCCAAGCCCAAAACACTCGCATTCCGAATTCCCACCTGCTTCTCGTCTTCCAATAGGGTCGTAGACATGGAAACGGAGCCCACGGAGTGTCGCTTCCATAATCCCTGGGGTAAAATCCACCATGGGAATTCACGGTGTTCCCGCTTTAGGAAGACATTGTACTTTTCAAGGCACGATGATTTCGGCCGTCTTTCTGCGGCTTATAACTTTCATGAACAACGGTGGCGTTGTACGCTCGTGTGTTTAGGACTTAAGGACATCTTGTGTCTCAAACAGTCGCCTACATGAATGAGAGGTGGATCTATTCAACTCTCGGAGAGATTGCTCTGTTTGAGCCGCTTTGCACATTACCGAAAATGGAGTCATGATGCAGGCACGGAGGGTTATCTTTGTCACACGTTTTCTTGCGCGCGCCCACATTTAATTCTGTGTGGGTTACGATCGTGTATTCCTAGACGAATATTTCACACTAGGCTATGCTACGCTACCGAGAGTCTCCCTCGTACAATTTTTCCAGCTTCAACTGCTCCAGCCGCGAAGGGATCCCAATCAGCTTGTCTCCGTTTGCCAAGCTCACATTTCCCTACCGCTGCTGTCAAAATCGAGCGGAGCACCATTTGATACGATGACCATTCCATCATCAGGCCGAAGTCATGAGGCGTCTTTAGAATTCCAGGGAGAGTTGCCGAAATACAAGGTTGCCGAGAAAGGAAATCGTCGAGGTCAAACTAACGTCCATAAACGGAAATCTGAACCCTGCTTCTCTTCAAGGCCTTTTGGCCTTCTGGGCTTGTTCTCTACCCTTTCACACGCGGAATAGCATAGATTGTCATCGTGAAACGTTTTTGATATCGGGGCAGTAAAAAAACGAAGGCAACGAAGGGAAAAGGGACAGAGCTAGAAGTTTACGTTGATGGCCGCACTTGATCCGCAAGTCCTCGAGGTCCGGCTTCGAACAAGCAGGCGTCCCTTTAAATATGAACTTGCTATTGTTTCGTGGCAGTCTCCCTTATTGTCTTTGTCCCGTCCCCTCCAATCCCTTCTACTTCTTTCACGACACAATAGACCTCACCGAAATGCCTGCCACGAGACGGCAATCAACCCGACTTGCGGCTCATTCGAGCGCGGTCCAAGCTGCTTCCCCTACTTCCACGTCTTTCCGGCCCCAATCTCACCATGCTGGCCGGCGCAGGTCATCCGTGTTTACTCCCTCGACATCACGTCGCGGTTCTTTAGTGGACGCGTTTCAACCGCCCTTACCTTGCTCAACTCAAGTGTCCCCAATCGATCAACTCCCCAAAGCCGCCGGTAAGTCCAATATCATGATCTTTCGCGTCCGTCTTTTTAATGATCATTTCGCGTCTTCAGCACGAACATTCGCCCCGGCTCCCCATGAGCCAGCACCTTGTACGACTTCCAAGTCTAAGCGCGTTCAGATTGCGGCCAAGTACGCGTCTTCTATTAAAAACCCGGAACACCACTGACGCATTTTTGTGTAGGAAAAAGGGCGAAGGTTATATCCCAAGATCTCCGAATTGCTTCTTGATGTTCAGAAATTGGATGATTTCGGAGGGCAAGATTCCCACTGGCATTATGAACAACACGACCGTTTCGAAAGTCATTTGTAAGTCTCATAACACTTGTGTTTCCCCTACACTAGCTCACAACCATGCCTTAGCTGCCGCATGGAAATTGTGCTCTGACGAGGAGAAGGCCTATTGGCGTGATCTTGCCGCGAAGGCCAAGTACGAGCACTCGCTCAAGTACCCCGAGTATCGCTACCAGCCGAAGCACCAACCTCGCTCACAGAAAGGGAAGGAGGCTCGGGAGAAGGCGATGGCGAAGCCCAAGTCAGCTCCTGTGCAAAAGGATGGTTCTGTTCTCATGAACCCTGCTCGTCCTTTCGGAGTATGTTGTGATCTTGCTTCCTCAAAGTCGTTAGCTCAATGTTTTCCTCAGCGCCCCAGCAAGAAAAACCGCGGCAAGCTCACGAATCCACACCAAGACGCTCGCAACGAAGCTCAAGCTCAATTTGTGCAATCTGTCCTTCGTGACAACCTCTCCCAAGGCGAGTTGGAGGTGCAGCTTGAGGAGTTCCTTGCAGAGTGGGATCGCCAGCACCCCGTTGAGAGTTTCCCAGAATTCTATTCCCATATGCTGCCCAAAGAACAACTTCCGGTCGATCTTCCCTATCCTCTTCAGGATAGTGGCGAAGCCGTTGTTCCCATGCCAGATGCCTCCCAGCTACCCGCTATGGACCCTCTTCTCTATCCATCTTCCTCGTCATCTCGCTATGGATCGCCCAACCTTCAAGCACCCGAACTGCACCAACCCCAAGCCACTCGTCCGGTGGCTTCTTGGGTCATGGGTGCTGCCCCTACGATCGCTCCTCGTCGCTCGTTGTCTGTTCAACCTGGTGACATGGGCCCCTTGAACTATCCTGCTGCCCCCTTCTTCACGGATAGCATCCAAGAAGCGGTCGCGCCTTCCAACCAGACTCGAGCTTGGCTTGGTCATCGTCGTTCTTCCTCAGTTGGTGCTCTTCAGTACGCCGACATGAGTGGCAATGCCCGTCGTCCCAGTACTGCCCAGGTGTTGTACCCAAATGCCTGGCACGGCCCGAACGACTTCTTGCCTGCGCCCACGTCTACCTATCAGACTCAACCCATGGCTCATGATGATATCCAGCTTCGTCCCATCATCTTCAACGACCCCTTCAGCCCCGCGGCTACCACCTCTCACATTGAAAAGCCAACCCTTGCTCCTCTTTCTGTGGCCCCTTTCGCCACTCACCAGGTCGATGCCCACCTTGAGACCAGCCTCCGTCGTCTTTCTCTGTTCAACAAGATGGAGATGACTGGTCCTTACAGTGCAGGAGGTGCTTTCGGTGGTAACAGCAGCGTTTCTTCGTCGACGTTCAGCCAAAGTCAAAGGTCAAGCCCGGACTCCTTTGCTCCCTCATCTGTTCCTGTTTACAACTATGGAGCTGCTCTGGAGCAACAGCAACCGGTCTCGTCTTACCAAGACTTCTCTGGCTTCCCTGCCATGTACTCTGTCAAGAATGAGGAGTACGAATTTGACGCTGCTGCGTCTGGCTGGCACGCCTCTGCGACGTCGTCGTCTGCTTCACCTGAGGCTGGGATGGAGCCCATCGACTGTGATATGCTGGATGACTACATGCAATTCCCGCTTGCTCACGACCTTCACGACACATCGTCTTCCCTTTAGACATCAACATCACCAGCATCCCCTCACCTTTGTTCTTAATGGACGTTTGTCCCTTCCTTTCTTTTTGACTCTTTCTCCTGTGTTTCCATTTTTTTAATCTGTTGTGCTCTCTCTCCAATGTCTTGATTGTCTCTTTTGCATACTCTACCATACATTATGCCTTCCACGTCTCTGTCTCTCTGGTCTCCAAACATCACTGTATTTCTAGTATCTCTCCTCACTCAAACCTGCTGTAGCCTTATCCTGTCTCGATACCTTATCTCTTCACTTTTACTAGTCACTACTTTCGTTTGCTTCAGTCACCTATAGGTTGTTCGCATTCGACTCTACACTTTCTTTTAGATGGACCTCACTTCACCAAAGTAAAAAAACAATGATTATTGGCCAGCTAGATCTGGTTCCCTTCACATAGCAGTTGAACGAGAGAGCGTGAAATTGAATACTTGGTCTCAGCGAATTGACTTCACGAGTAACGAAGGCTTGGACTCAGCGGCATTTTGTCCTTGCTTTGAACCATCACCTCCTTGGCCAATCATGCACTCAGCTCTGACCATCACTGAACTTCTCCATGCCATTGTTGAACACTGCGACATTGTTGTCCAATCTGGTCCTAAACGTGGTCTCCCCTCCCCAGAGCTCAGTCGACTCGCTCAAACCTCAAGGTTGTTTACCCAAGTTGCTCTAGATAGACTCTATGAAGAAACAGTGTTCACAAATAAGCTTCTTTATCGACTTGTCTGGTCTACCTTTCCTAAAGGCGCTCTGAAATGTTCAAACGATCGTCAAGAGGCTTTCAATGGACAGCATCTCGGCTGTGGGGCAAATGGTCGGCATAAATGTGTTTGTAGCTTTGTCCAGTGAACATGGCTTAGTTACTGACAAGTCCCGAAATCCAGGAACCAAAGATAACTTCAAGTATCGACCAACATGGCAACTGGGATTATTTCTTGAAGTTGTATGGTCGACGAATTCATCATTGGTCTTACACAGTTCGAGGCGGAGCATCCATTCCCGACGAGTGTACCGCTTTAATAGTGCTGGCAGGAATATCGCAGGCGGGATTTCGCCAAGGAGGAGCACCTGTTTTTCCCAATCTACGCTCATGCGCCTTTCGAGCCACCAGGCCATCGTCGTGGCTGACACTGCGGCACTTCTTCCCCGCTGGGTCTAGGACGTCGTTGAAATCTTTCAATATTTCATATAGTAACCCGTGTTTCCCCCAAGGTGCACTATTGCTTCAGCACCTCACAGATGCGTGCGAAGCTGGTAGTCAGTTCGGGTTGAGCTTGGAGTCCTTCGAGCTCTACCATGATATGTTTACTCCACCAGATCTGAAAGCCGCTCTTGGTGTTCAGCTTTTAAGATTCCTTCAGACGCAAAATTCTTTGCGTTCAGTTTCGCTTGAGCACATTACCCCGCTCCTGTGGAGATATGTTGCTGGTATGGCTACGTTGCGCACTGTCCGTACGGAACCGTCTTCTTTCTTTGCCCTTGGGAAAAATACAGCTGTTATAATTAACAATGTAACGAAGCTAGTCGTTTGGTCAGTAGCTCCCACTGGAATGGGCAATGGATCTCGGACACCAAACTTGGTCTCTGGCGTCACATTTAACGCTCTGACGTCCCTCTCCATAACTGGCTGGATTGACTTGATATCACTCATATCTGCATCTAAATACAGTCCTCTAGCGAAAGTTACGCTTTCTAATCTCGATGAACGACCCGGAAGATATCCATCATGGTCAGCGCTCCTCTCAGAGCTTCATTCTCACACTACTGTTGATTCGCTGCTTGAACTTCGTATCTCAGAGCCTGGTAGTCGCCGTTCTACCCAAACGGCTTCCGCTGGATCAAGTGCAAACGTTCTTGAAGATATCCAACCTTCATTCCTTTTCCCTCATTTGACTCGACTCTCTATTGATCTTCGAGATGGATTGGATATCGACGATGCTGGACTCCGCATCCTAGCTGATAGTCTCCAAGGCCTTGAAGCATTGTTCCTCAGCGCACCTCGGTTGTATGGACAGCAACGACAACCTCTCGATCCGAAGGCTACTCTTCTCGGCCTTGCTCAACTATCAAGATGTTCATTCCTCATCGAGGCTACGATACCCTTCAGACCCATATTGCAAGGGAATTCGCCTGCTGTCCTTCCGCCTCCATCGTCGAGAATGCGATTCTTAAACACTGGTACTCCGCAGAGCAGTTCGCGATTTCGTAACCCTTTCAATCCTCCAGAGAGAGGGTTAAACGTCGAAGAGACAACCCGCTTTCTTTTGAGTGTCTTTCCTAGACTGCATCTTGTGAGTTTAGCCACGCACGGAGGTTGGGGTGAAGTCAATAACAAGCTCCATGCGGTTCAACGGGGAGAAGGATGTGAATGTTCGTGGTGCAGGGTTGACTATAATCAAGTGAACCTGAAGTCCTACTCTTCATTGTTTTGCTTTGACTGAACTAAAGTGTATCCATCGTTGTGAGGGTTGTTTTTATATAATGGTAATATGGACACATCTCAACCTCGACCTTCACCATGAGGCATTTGAACGATCTTTAATGTTTATACTATCCGCCTACTGGAGAGAGAGGTCATGAAACTATCTAGACAATCTGAGGGATGCTCATTCCACAAGGAAAAAAACAAAAACATTCCTTGTGTTTAGCATCAAATGCATCGAAGTAAAGTAATTATAACAACGGAGAAACCAAATTGTTCCGGATCAAAGTGAACTAGCCTCTTTTCCTGCCCTCATCCACCTTTCTGAGCGGACCTTGATGGCTGCTCTCACGACAACAAATCTCCCAAACCTCCAACTTATTTCCCGGGGAAAAGTTCGCGACATATATGCCGTCCCATCCGAACCCACGCAACTTCTTTTCGTGGCCACAGATCGTATATCCGCTTACGATGTTATCCTCCAGAACGTACATTGAGTTCAAAACCTCGAATATCGAGCAAATTATTGATCATATGCTTGTTAGGGGATTCCAGATAAAGGGAAGATCTTGACAGAACTTTCTATCTTCTGGTTTTCAAAGCTGGCTTCCATTATCCCCAATCACTTCGTGACAGCATCCATCCAGGACATGCCCCTCGAGGTGCGAGAATATAGAGACCGATTAGATGGTCGAGCTATGCTTGTACAAAAGGCAGAGATTATTCCCATTGAAGCAATTGTTCGAGGATATCTATCTGGTCCAGACAAATTTACCAACTTTTTGAGTCATGCATCTGAACAATCCGTTAGGTTCTGCTTATGAAGAGTACAGGAAGTCTGGTACTATCAACGGTATGGCAGCCCCACAAGGTCTTGTCGAATCCTCGAAGTTCCCAGAACCTATTTTCACGCCTTCAACAAAGGCGGAACAGGGAGAACATGATGAGAATATCTCTCATGACAAAGGTGAGCTATAGATCCAAGATATGAATTCCCTTCTTTACCATGTTTCATTTAGCAAGAGCGCTTGTTGGTGATGCGGTTTTCAATAAGATTCGTGATGCCAGTCTTGCTCTATATACCACAGCCGCTGAATATGCTCTCGCGCATGAAGTCATCCTGGCAGACACCAAGTTTGAATTTGGACTCATTCCTTCCTCACCTAACCCCTCCGAGAAACAACTCATCCTCGTGGATGAGGTTCTCACTCCTGATTCATCACGGTACTGGCCACTAGCCGAGTACAAAGAGGGTCAGGGACAGCCTAGCTTTGACAAGCAGTACTTAAGGGACTGGCTAAAAAGCTCTGGATTCCGGAAGGGATTGGAGAGCGGGCCAGAGGGGAGGGAAGGAGAGGGCTGGACAATTGAGAAGTCAGTTGTTGAGGGTACAAGGAAACGATATGCGGAGGCGCTGGCTCTGTTAACGGGAAAGGAGATTTCTCCTCTGTAAATTGTCCCTCATCACTCGCCTCTAGATATGCTTATGTAGAGGGAAACGTTAGAGCCCATTGGGTTTTATCTACCATTTTGGTGGATGATTAGATATAAAAGACCCCCATGAGCGTACGTCTCTTGCGTAAGGCGTCCAAACAAACCCCACCACACTAGCGAATGCTTAGTGAGGCTTTCCGGGTAAGTTTAAGTAAGAAGAGACAAGGAGTACGGCCACAAGTCTCGACTTTTGACTTGCTTCTACTGAATCGGATCGCGCTGGGATACCGTAGAACTAAATTGATTGCTTTTGTAAGTATGTAGGATTGTCTTATATACCGCCTCGGCTCTCGGTTCTCGGTCCCTTCAGCTCCAGCAAGCGCCTTTCTCCTTGACTAGGTCTTGACCCTAATGTACATTAGTTGAGTCAATCCCTACCTACTGTAGTCGTTCTGAGTCAAGAAAACAAGTGTATAGAACCTTTCGCGTGATCTCTAAGGCGGTACCGAAGAGGTACACGAAGGGAATCGAGGACGATTCCCTGTGTCACATGCGTGACACGATACAAACGCGAGTCGGGAAGGTGGTCTTTCGAGACCTGGCAGATGCTGTCTACGGGACGATTATATTAGGTGCGTATCTGTATTCTGAGACCGAAAAAGTGGGCGTTGGCACACCCATAACTGTTGGAAGGTTTTGATTAAAGTTGCACATATGATTATAATTCGTAAAATGCAGTCCATATGTTCTCTTTTGCTCCTAGGTGGAACTCAGTTGGCTGATATTAGATACGAACAAGAATTAGCATACGACGAAAGCGATGATCCCATGGCTGCGGCAAGCCCTTCTTCAAAGGGGAGAAAACGTGGGGCTGTGAAATGGTGACTCTCTTTCCGGCCAGTGCTGGGAAGAGTGCCCGTGTCAGGTCTTCTACCTCTTGAGGAACCTCCGTTGGAAGACTAAACACCACTTCCAAGTGAGCGCTTGTGCATGCACCAAACAATGCTGTCAACCAAGATACCCAAACCTCCCGATTCTCCAAGTGCAAAGATAGGACTACCAGCCAAAGTCGCTTGATATGTGGAAGAGATGAAGGTGGCAAGATAACACCTTGAACATCGAATCAGGACAACAAAAATGAACTATCGAAACACAAAAGAGACATACCATCAGCTGTTCCTTCCAGCTCAAGAGCCATATTTTCTAGGGTCATGGCACAAGGCAAGGCCAACCGGATGAGCCATGATCCTATGGCACTCTGATCCCCAGTCCTGAGTGCCAAGTTTCTGATGGTAGTTAGATCTAGGCCTTGAGCTATTTGGGTTCTCAAGAAGCATTCGACGTCTTCAATCGAGTTCGGACGGCTGAGGCGAAATGTTATCAATGAGAGCGGGGGATCGTATAACGGTTGTGACCCAAGCTCGAGAACTGGTTCGAATAACGCAAGACCAGAAATCTTACGGAAGCAAGATAATGAGGAAATATTGGACACAGACGACCAAACTTCCGCCGTTATAGTTCGAAGGCACGGAAGCGAGTCTATGCCCTCTAGGAGCCACATGCAGTCTTGCCATAGAATCCCCACGAAGTCTTCGCTGAAAAGCAAAACATGTGTCACATTGGAGAGCTTAGATAATGTCGTGAGAAGCAGGGCAGTGTCGAGATCCCCCTCCTCGTTGCTTGTCGCGGCATCTAGGTCTCCTTTTCCTGCTCCAGCCAGCTCGCCGGATCTGAATTGAAAATATTGAGGATCGAGAATACGCACTCGACGCACGAAGCTGAAAATGTCCACAGAACTTTCAAGGAGGTTAAGAAATTGAGAGACCACAGGAGGGCGTCTCCCGTCAATTGCCGTATAGCCAAGTGGAGGATATGCTCGTAGAGTAACAGTGTGAAACCTCGTTGCGCGGCATGCTGGGAGAAGTGCAGACGACGACAAGCTACAGGCGGAAAGAGTGGAAAAATCGTCCACGAGGAAGGCAATAATGTGCTCAAGAAGCTCCACGGGCAAACTTGTTGTCATGGGCGTAGAAAGCAAGTCTGAGACAGCGCTTGCAGTCAAACGCTCGGACTTTGTCGAGGCAGAAGGGAAAGAATAGCATGATTGAAATATGAAGATTTGGGCTATTAAGAACTCAAAAGAATGATATGTTATGCATTCTGTTCTATTCACAATAAAGTGGTTCACAAAGTCTGAGTCTCCCGTTAGTTATACATTTCGAGGAAACTCCGAATGCTGACAGCTACTGCAAGCATTCAGTCGCAAAATTGACATCCGATTAGCGTTAAAATTTGGAAGCCATTGCTGGTTATTGGCATGCACCGTACATAACATAGGATCTAAATATGTCCTTACAATTTATAGAATGCAGTCCAAATTATCTCATTCGATTCTGAGCAGAAGTAAGATCATACGCACTTGAAAACCAAAAGTGAGATGTCAACGTACGATGAACGAGATGATTCCATGTATCGGGCAAGCCCGACCAATACATAACATCCTTCCAGTGTGAAACAGCTATTTGCTTTCCTTCCAGGACTGTGATAAGATCTCGGAGTAGGTCTCCTAATAATTGGGATGAAGCTATTGAAACGAAGAATACAACTTCCAATCGAGTACTTGAGCAAGCATAAAGCAAAGATGTCAACCACGTTGCCCATTTATGTCGGTTCTCCGGTAGTTCCAGGTTCATGTAATGGACCACTAGCCAAAGCGTCGTGACATTGGGAAGAAGGGAAGCCGATATTAAATCATCTTGAGTGGTTAATTAGAATCCTATAAGGTAGCTGGCGATTAAGGAAGAAACAAACCATCAGCGTCTCCATCGAGCTCAAGAGTGAGATTCTCCAGAGTTTTTGCACAATTTGAAGCCAATGGAATCAGCCACGATTGCATTGTTGCTGAGTATGAGGGCCTGATTGCCAAATTTCTGAGCGAAGATAGATCTATGCACTGTGCGGTGGCGCTTTCCATGAATGTCTCAACGTCTCTGAAGGAATCCGGACTGCTGAGACGGAACGTAGACAGCTGGAGAGGTGAATCAGGGACCAACTCAGAGTGTCTGTCCGAGTCACTGTCTGCAATTGGACTAAAACAGCCAATACCACGGATTTTATGAAAATAAGGCCATGTGGTAACGTCAAAAATTGACGACCAAACCTCCGTTGTTATGGTCTGAAGTGAGGGGAGTGAGACGATGCCATCTTGAAGCCAGACACAGTTGGACCACAAGATCCCTAGATAGTCTTCACTAGAAAGCAAAAGATCCTGAACATTGACAAGTTTGGATAGAATCTTGAGAAGTATGCGCCCAGTGTCGAGTTTAATTGGGTTTGTTGAATCTCCTTCATCTGATTTGGTCACGATTTCGAATCCGTACTGAAAGCTCTGGGGGTCGAGAATATGTACTCTATGTACATAGTTGGAAATATGAGGAGAAATCTGCAAAATTTCGAGGAAATCGGGTACGAGAGGGCATAAGCCAGTGTTTATCCTGCTGTGTGGCCTACAAGCCCGAAGGGTAACCGTATGAAACCTCACTGCCCGGCATGTAGGAAGAAGCACCGATGACGACGAGCTACATGCAGCAAGAGTTGACAGATCGTCTGAGAGGAAGGCGAGGATATGTTCGAGAAGTTCCAAAGGTAAGCTCGATGTCATGGACGATGAATGCAGGTTTTTAAGTCTAAGCGCTCAACTTTTGCCTTGCCCTTGGCCTTTCCATGCACATCTTTGTATCTTGTCCCGGATTCCGGATCCTTTCCTTTACAAGATAATTTAGGTGATTTTCGCTAAAGTATGTGCATTGAGATTTGGATATGCGGTTGCCGAATACTCAAACCGGTTTCAACTCGCCGCCATTATCCACGCGTAGTCCGTTGAGTATATAACCGATGCGCATTTAGTTTCTTTATTTTCATAATTCCCCTCTTTTACTTTCATTTCTCTCACATTATTTTCTAATGTTCTCATCCTTCGCCTACTTCGCAGTCGTTGCCCTTCCCTCCTTTGCTCTCTCTTTCGACCCGTCATGTGGCAGTCATGTATCTCCAGATGACCAGGCCTCTATTCGAGCACAATTCTCATCCTTAGCCTTTGATCCATTGAGTCAAGCGGCTAAACGCCAGGTCAGCAGTGCCGAGAAGACTGAAGTCAACGTATACTGGCACGTTCTGTATGAAAATCAGACCTTCGAAGGCGGCTATGTCTCGTAAACCATTCTTCTTTTCATAACAAAATATGACTTACCTTCTGTTCATTTGTAGCGACCAGCAAATCAAAGATGGGCTGAGTTTTCTCAACACCAACATGGCGAACTTCAGTCTCTCTTTCAACCTCGTGAACATTTCTCGTACTGAGAGCTATGAATGGTTCAACTACTGTCGAGAAAAAGAATCAGACTACCGGGATGCCATGTGGACAGCTTTGCACGTCGGTACAGTTCAGGACTTGAACGTTTATACACTCGGTGCGTCTTCTCGCTCGTAGCCTTTGGCTGTAGTTGCTGATGCAAAACTCATCAGGATTTACTTTCGTTCCTGGTCTAAATGGATTTTCGTCGTTTCCATGGGAGCATGATAAAAAGCCTATCGCTGATGGTGGGCTGCATGACTTCAAAGCGAATGTCTATTGACCTAAACCTGCTTTCCTAGGTGTTCAAATACATTATAGCATACTATCCGGAGGTCCCAACTCCACCTCTGCTGGACCTCTAGTTCATGAGACTGGTCATTGGCTTGGGTATGTTGCTTCCCTACGTAAGCACGCGGAACATTTGCTCATCACTTGCCGAATTTTCCAACAGCCTCTTCCATACATGGCAAAATGGATGTGACGCCGTTAACGATGAAGTTGATGATACACCTGCTGAAGATCCCGGAAACGCCGGTCGAGACCTCCACGCTTGTCCCATTGGCTTTGACTCGTGTCCTGGAAATGCAACTGATCCCATTCATAACTTGTGCGACTAATCCCATGTCATCTTCACACTTTCACTGAGTTTTTCAAGCATGACCTATGCTAGTGATGATTGCAGATACGAGTTCACGCCTGGTCAACGAGCTGTAAGTCTCCTAGGTTCCTTTTGGTGGTGCTAGCTAACGGTGTGAATCTAGCGTGTTGCTCAACAGATTGGCATATACAGGAATCTCTCGATCTGAATAGCATTCAAATCGGGAACGCTCTTTTATTGTCTGCCTTAATTGTCTAAAGTAATGCTTTATGGCGTGCATGATGTATTCAGCCCTTTTGAGACAGCCATTCCTTCAACCATTGATCAAAAAAAGTTGAATTATCAGGTTACTTGTGCATCAAACCAGGCCTTTTTCTAGCCTTGTACAGCCTACCGCTCGAACTCTCACAAATCATAGAAGTTCGCCCATACAGAAACCTGAGGGACTGAAAAAAAGCATCAGCTGATAGTGTACTCCGGTGTAAACCAAGGATCTTACGATTGGGTTTGTAGATCCATGATTCCGGAATACCAAGAAATTCGCGAGTTCCAACTGATCCACCCCTTCCATATTCAATGCATACAACTTTTTGACACAAATGGAACGCAGCCATTACTTCAACAAAACGAGACAAGAGCTTATTAGGTATCGAGTCTGTGGAAAAATCCCAACCCCTTGAACCTAAACTGAGAAATGCAATCGTTACTTGGCCGTGTTGGAGCTTAGGTGCGAAGTTCATTAAAGCCAATAGCCATGCCTGTAGATTGTCCGGCGTGAGAATGAATCGGGTATCGGGTTCATACGTTATGGTGAGAAGGACCGATTTCAAGGCAGGAAGTCTTCCTTCAGGTATGATAAGATCTGAAGCCACTTAAGAAAATGAAGTATGTAACCAGCAAATAATATAATTAGAAAACTGACCTTTGGGAGATCTGCACAATTCCAGTGCCAGGTTTTCCAGCGAGCTGCTACATCGAGGGAGAATCGCGGTCAGCCAAGTGGCGGTGGAAGACGAGATTATGTCCAAGCACAGTGCAAGTGATCGTAGATGTGACAAGTCTTGCCTGATACCCAATGTTCCATATAGAAGCTGCGCGGGAGTATAGTCAAGACTAAGGGATGCAAGACGGAGCATGGAAAGTGGTCGATGAGGTAACGCGAGTCCTTTAAATGCAGCGCTACCGATGTTTACCTGGGCGGGATAGAATAGTCCGATTCCTGTTATCTTCTCCAGAAACGGGGCACCTGAAAGAAGACCGAGGTCCGTCCATACGTCAACGACAACAGATTGAAGGTTAGGAAGTTCTTCAATGAGAATTATTAGCCATTCAAGCTCTCCCCACCATACTGAACCATTTGGTCCCCCGATAATTTGAATTTTGACAACACGCTCAAGAGTATGGAGAATTTGGGAGACATAATCTAGGTTGTCACTGCGATATTCTTGAGGATCGACGAGCCTGAAGAAAATTACAAATGACGAAATTTCAGGGCAATCTTGGAGAAGTCTGTGAAATCGCTGAACTCGAGTGAGCGGGTAGAGGGTGACGCAGCGGAACCGTACTGCACGGCATGCCGGCAGGAGAATGGAGCAAGTGAGACTACAGGCAGCAAGAGTAGGGAAATCACCATCGAGAAAAGTGATAATGTTCTCAAGAAGCTCAACTGCCATAGCCGTCATCGTGGATGGAAGAGCAAAATTGATCGGTGACAGCGTCACGGTGCAAAAGTCCCTAAATATTACTTATCTGCGTTTTAACCCAAAGGAACAAATCAAACTATTGCTGGAGGGCAATCATCGCGAGAGATACTAAGCAGAATCAATGCATCAGGAAGTTGGCAGTCCTAAAAACTCATGCTTGGTTCGAAAAATGCGGGAGAAAAATATGGAGAAACAACCTTCCAATCAGGCTTCTGTTTTCTCTCTATCCACTGCGAGCAGACCGCACCAGAACTAATATATGCCAAAAGACGGCCCCATTCAACCAAACAACAATTGATTGATTCAGTGACGCTGGGTACCCGCCACGGACAGAACCGGTTCGTCTGGGAGAAAAAAGTCGCCATAATCAGGATCAGCATTGTTGGGAAAGGCTTGGCATACAACCTGAATTCACATCTGGGCCTCAGAGCCATCAAATTTAGAGGCCCGAGGTGATTCTCGGTGTCGGGGCATTCTTGGAACAGACTTCCATGTCGACGTCTCGCACTCACCCTTTCGGTCTCATGAAACTACACTTTCACAATTCAAGCGTCTTCTTGTTTGAATATTGGATGTTTCACAAAGTCTCAATGGCAGTCAAGTCCCATACTCGGGCTTTTCTTCCGTTTTCACGAATTCTCTTCGTATGGGACAGTGTCTTCCATGCTTCAGCTATCAGTCTTCCAACACTTCGAAAATATTTATTGGGAAAATTATTTTTCAATATCATGAATACTGAAGGCACTCAAATGTGTCGCAGGTAAAGTAGCTGACCAGTGGGTTGACTTGGCATCGACTTAAAGGTTTGTTTTGTCCGTCTTCGTACTTGGGTTCCCGCGCCCTGCTTTCATTTTTCGTATAAAAGGAGCTCATATCGAGACCGCTATCTTCAGCCGTGCTCAAACATCATTTCCTCCCTTTCTCAGACTGCCTGGCCAGTCTTCTTTCCATAATCATGGTTGCATTCACATCTTCTTTTATTTTCTTCGCGAATTTGGTTGCAATTATCAACGCTCTGCCAACTACATGTAAGTATTTCAATCTCATATGTTTGAATTACATATTTCTACCCATGAAGATTCCGCCCGAGCCAAGGGTACTACTCAGATTCCACCCCGTCGTTCGTATATTCTCATGATTATTACTCCACCTTCTTAAAAATCTTTAGCTGGCGACGTCATCACGCTGTCCAAGACCAAAACCAATGCAGCGACTGGGGAGTTCACCACAGACGCCGGGGACGTAACTGTTAAAGTGGGTGATTCACTTGGCGGGGGGACCGCTGGTACAGTTTTCGAGGCCGATTGCAATGACGGCGACACTGCCTGCGCATTGCTTCAACCAATGGCCCTCAAGTTCTACAAAGACGAAGAGCAGGTAGAACCGGAACAAAAAGCCCTCGCAAAGATAGGCGAGCTCAAGGCTGTTTCCACTGGCGACGGGAACAAGTTGACTCTCATGAAACGCTTCCCGGGAACGCCGCTTGAAAAGACGGCCGCGTACAAAGCTCTCACAAGTGACGTCCAGGACAAGACGAAACTCGAAATAAAAAAGATTACAGACTTTGTAAAGGATGCTAAGAAGATGGTCCAGGACAACGCCCTTGAGTATCTTGAAAAACACCAAATCCAACACCAGTGAGTACGCCTCCTAGCTCGAAATATTGAATTCAAGACAAGGCACTTAATCCTTTCTTCTCTCGTAGAGATATCCACAATGAAAACGTCCTTTTCACAGAAGCTGCAGGTAAGATAACAGGAGCCCAGCTTATTGACTGGGATAAGTCCGAGATCTTCAAAAAAGAAAATAAAGTTAGTACCCACATTCCTCTACGTCTCATACGACCACTAAACAGGTCGGCAGGTTGGCATCGCTGGAGCCGAAGAATCCATTAAAGCAGCAGTGAACTCTTTTGATACACTCGTCAGCAAACCAACAAAAGCACAGAAAGACGCAGAGGAGGCTGCCAAGATCGCAGCTGCTAAGAAGAAAGTGAAAGCGAAACCAGCTCCAGTCCCCGCGTCAGGGCCTACCAAACCGACCCTCCCGGGATCCACCAAACCGACTGTGCCGGGCTCCACCAAACCAGTCGCACCCGGATCATCCAAACCGGTCGCACCAGGGGCTTCCAAACCAGCTGCTCCAGGTTCCGCGAAACCTGCTGCCCCCAAAACTGGTGGGACAGCACCGCCACCCCATAGAGCAGTTGTTCTTCGCTCAGCTGCCCAGCCACCTGGACCCCCTGCATGGTGAGGGCGTGTGGGAGCTTCCGCCAAACCACAGGTAAATTCGAGACTTTGAAACTGAACCTGTGTTGTCGGAGTGCTTTATTTAATATTATCTCTACTGTTGATAATGTACACATTTGGGAGGAAGTATTGTTGACCATTCAAATTCTCGCCGCATAGATGTTCCAAGTACTTCATGCTGGCCATTCCGTGAAATTCTGACGCTTATGAGTCTCCGAGTCTCCGAGTCTTGTTTGTTCTTCGCATCAGCATCGCAGATTGTGACTGAGCTGAAATCATTTGGTCAAGGAGCGAGTGACTAACCGAGCACTTCATCGTCTGTTGACTCGACTAAGGAGGGGCATGGACTTTCAAGCTCGACATAACTCCATAAAGATATAGTCTCGCACTAGCTGCATTCGTATGTTTGGATTAATATGGCTTCAAATAGGTCACAAAAGGCATCGACACAGGTCGAACTTAACTCTCTATATACTCAGGCTCCTGTGACACATTCTTCCGCTCCTCCTACGGTCCCATGCAACCACAAGCTTACAGCTCCTGTATGCCCCTGGTAAAGAAATATGAACGGACTCTGAACCATGAGACTACTCTGAAGAAGATAACAATCGCGTCAAAGTTGCTTCTCACTTCCGATATCACTTTTAAAAATTCTGCTTGAAGAAATCACATCTTCAATATTTAGAAATCCACACATATCTCTACGTCATATGGGATATTTTAAGGACGACAATCGCTGCCTTTCTACTTGGACCAGAAGCTTTCGTTTGCTTGTGCGGCTAAAATCGAGTGTTCAATAAATGTTCGGCAACTGGCGACCTCTCGAATGGAGTGAAGCCTTCAAGACTAGCCCGCAGCTGCTCGATGACATTTTCCTCAGTAATGGGTACCGAGATATCGACTCTGTGTGGGATCTTCTTCGTTTTCGTGTAATTGACATTTGTAGTTGAGGCTATCCCGGGCCGTGCTTTAAACAAGTTGCCAACACGAGCAGATAATTTCCGACCAGACTTGACAGTCACCCTGACTTGCGTAAGCCTTGACGGGCTTGGGAAAGGTGAAGGAGATTTTAGAAGGTGAGGGAGTACTGTTGGTTCTTCCGGAATATCATGTGCTGTATGTGTCGCGAATTCGTCCTCCTGGTCTTTCTGCCTTGCCGCTTCGAATGATTGTTGCAATTTTGATAGTGATATGAGATTTCCTACCTAGACCAACTTCGTGAGAACTGAGATGGTATCAGGCAGAATGTCAAGTACTTTGAATCGCTCGACCATCAATACCAGTCGCCGATGGTACTGGTCTAAGGCTGCAACTCTGTCACCGCAAGTATACATGGCTTTCAAGCAGTGCTTCTCGCTCTCCCGGGAGGTCCAAACCGTAATCTCCATGAGCAAATCTTCGAAGTCTTGCAGTTCCTCAGTTATCCCAGCCATATATGAGTCCTGGGAATTTTTCTCCGTAGCCTTGTGAAGAGTGAGGAGTAATTCCGCGGCAGAATCCGCAATCGACTTTAATTGCTCTTGACAATGCTTGCTGCGAGTCGGTAGTAAGATCATCTTTCAACAACTGGATTGTGATAACACTTACGAATTCCGAATCGCTAAGTGCAAGGATCTGACCGCCCACCACAGAGCTCGTAAGCCCGGAACAGGCTGAATACTGAAGAGCAGATCCATAAAGGTGCTTGCCATGATCGTTCTTGGAAAGTCACTAGAAACACGGATGCTGTATTTTGACGTCTCCGCTCTGCGTGGTTGGATCATTTGAATTGGAAATTTCGTTACATTTTCCTCCAGCCAACGGACTGTAAGTCAAAGAATTCAACCAAAAGGACGTGTCGTCCAATTGGACTTTAGGACAATGATAGAAGCCTAAGTTGACATTGACGATTTGGATTGAGGGTCATCATTCATTTGATATGGTCTATCAAATAGCGTGTTTACGATAATTATTCCGATTATATTGGTCGTTTCTGCATGAGAGTTGATGCTGGTGTTCCGGCGCCTGTTACGGCCAACTTGGCGTTGTACTTTGACGTGATGGCTACGGGAAATCTCGCGGTCGAGCTTCTTGAGAACATCATCTATTTTCTCGATGGGGATTTATCCACTCTTGCCGCATGTAGTCTTACTTCTTCCTCCCTGCTCCCTGCGTGCCGGGCTGCGCGCTTCCACAGCATCACTCTCCGCAAGCCTTTGCGTGCTCGGGAATTTCTCGCACTTCTCCAAGATTGTCCTGACATTTCGTTATTTGTTCTTTCATTGAGGATCATAGGACCTCAGGATTATAACGTGGACTCAGTCGAAAACTCTCCAGAGTTGCTATTACAAATCCTCTCTCATCTCAAACGCGTCGTTAACCTTCAAATTATTGGAGGACCGGATTATGGTGGCGTATGGTGGAAGCACATTCCATGGTTACAAGGTCCAATTGGAGAACTTCCCAGTCTTAGGACAGTCATCGTCGAAAATTGGATGGACCCGGAGGTCCTCTCTCATGCCCCATATCTAGAGAAGATTACAGGAATAGGGTTCTTTAACCCTGGTTCAAAGGACAGTGACGTTCCTTTTCGAAAAGACATGCTACCACGTCGCCCACTTTCTGTTCTTCGTCTTGCATGGCTCAATGATGATTACACTGTTACCAAGTTTCTATCTGAGCCACTTGGTGCTGGGTTGGATCTTTCCCAGCTGCGATCTTTGGCTCTTAGTACTGCGACTGTGACAGCCTGTCCTACAGCCATGTGGCTTACGTCTCTTCTCCTTCAATGCAGCAGATGCCTTCAACACCTAGCGCTTGAGCCCACAGGATCACCTAACGGTTAGGAATTTGTTCTCTTTGTCCCATTTCTAGCGTAATATTGTCTAATGCAGCGTTAGATCTTATTGTACCTGAAGGAGGTCTTCCTCTCCTTAAATCGATCCATTTTGTGTTTGGAAACGATACTTTCATCGCGGAACAAAGCAATTTGCAAGCTTGGCTTTCATCTCTTTTGAGTTGCTCGCCTGAATTGCAGCGAGGTCAAATCACAATGACGTTTACCGGGTACGATTTTGTGTTCCAGGGATTCTCTCCAGCTTCAGTTTTATCCACTGTTCCACTGTTGTCGCGTTTTGCCGAGGCGTTGAAGCCTTTTCCCTTATGTAGGGTGACTCTTTGCTACGACCAACAATTGAAGGAGGGCGAAGTAGTTGTGCCTCGAGATTCTCTTGGACTTCCTGAATCCTGGGTATACAAGCCTCGATGTGAGTTGATGGTTTCCTGACTCGAGCGACTTACCTAACGTCTCTGAAGATTCTCATGTTACATTCTGGACATGTTTCTACGATCTCTAATGACCTGTGAACTATCAGTTGAAGTACAGTTCGGGAGGGAGAATGTGGTGACGCCCCAAGAGAGTGTATTGAAGAAAGCAACTGTTGTTTGAATATGAAAAATCGGGCTGCTGCTGATCAGCTTCGCGTGGCTTCGGTTCTTCATCTCATCATACCATTGATCATGATGGTGCAGTAGAGCTTCTTGACCAAGATTTATCTGTTCAATGACATCCGTTGCTTTCAACTCCAACCACTGTCTCACCGGAGAAAGGCACAATCCCTTCTGTAGAGTATTCATGTTCAGAATGCTTCTGCGCCCACGGCATTATTTTTGGTGATGGCAGCGGGAACCATGAAGGACAGGCAGCACTGGAATGTGTTTTCAAACAGTCCCAGGCACACGCAGTACTGGGCATTTTTTTATATTTATAAGTAAGCTTAAACCTTGTATACTAGTTCTTCTTTTCTGGGCTACGCTCATGCCTGATGGGTAAGAGTTTACTCAATGCTGGCAATGGGAAATGAAGGACCAGGTGGTTTAAATCCAACTCCCAAATGTCGTCTCTACAGCTTAGCATTTAGACATAGCCTTGCTGAAAGGCACAACTAAGGATGAAAATAGTCGATACACTACTTGCTTCCATCATCCATGTCGAAAGGAATACAACAGCCGTCCACTTCCAGATTATTGTCACCCTAATTTACCTCATGGTGGGCCTACTAAGGGTGACATTCGCCCCGTTCAACCAATGTCAATTGACGAAATCCATCTGTGGAGATGCCAAAGACCAGCGCCTGGCACCAGTCTTTCATTCGTGCGCAACAGTTGTGAGACTCTCAGCAGGCAGCTTTTACGTTATCCAAAGCCGAGTTATGTTATAAGTGCAATAAACCACCAAACATCTGTCCTACCGTCGTCAACTCCCCAATCACCCATGGAAATATCCGACCAAACATTGGCTGAGCGGTCGGCAGATGTAGACTACTATGGCACTGTGGAATTAATGTCCCAATCTCTCTTCTATGGTATCTCCAGCCCATATTCTTTTCTACGTATACCTAAATCTGAAGGACAGGGATGTTTCTTGTTGTCTTTGGGATATCCATTCTTATTCTCCAGTGTGTCCTATTCATCGCTGTTTCCAAGGACAAACACGACTCTCACATAGGCAACGTAAACCTGCGGGACCGCGCCGAGTTCTCTTTGGTTCGATCATGTTCATTGGCATAGCAATGACTACGAATTTCTCACTTATCGTTGCTGGTACACTTATGCAAATGTCATGGCCACATTTACTTTCGCCATCCTCAACAATTCGTCAAAAACTCATGGCTGCAAACGAAATCAGTCGAAAACCGTTTGTTGGAACTTCTGTGGTAACGCCTTTAGTAGTGAGTTTCTACTACATCGCCAAGTGATTCCGCTGACTTCTAAGCTAGTACATTATTGCTGATGCAATGCCCATTTGGCGAGCGTACATCATGTGGTCCCACAGCAGAAAAGTGAAAGGAATCCTGCTTGTATTGTTCGGACTCAACATCGGTATGCTTCATATCTTCTATTCAAAGGTGCTCTGACTGGATCATGGTAGCGAGTTGTATTCTCCAAGCAGTCTTTGTTGTGATCAATGAGCTACAAGACGCAAATAGAAACAACGAAGTTTTGCAATCTACTGTTTACGCTACATCGCTGTTATTTTCCGTGCTCGTGAATGCAACTTCAACCTCACTCATTGGATATCAAGCTTGGTAGGGACCGAAATTGCTCCTTCACACTGAAACTAAGGTTATTCTTTTAGGAACCATCGTGCTAATATTAAAAAAGGCTTGCTCAATTCAACATTTGCACTCTCGATTCTTGTGCTAATCGTAGAGGCTGGATTTGCCCTTTGCATTATTCAAGTAGGTTCCATCATCATTCTCAGTATTCTATCTTGTTAAATTTCTCTAGATCATCAATGCTTCGGTTTCAATAGCTTCTAGCTTTGTTCGTGCCGCCGAGCCCCTTAATGCATTATCTCTTTGTGCCATTGTTTGGGCGCCGTTCGGCGATTGCTTCGCGGTATCTCTTTTTTCTAACGAGTCATTCATGCTCTTAATATCTTCCTGGTTTAAGGCTTCATATCCATCTTTCTTGGTTATCATTATGGGGTATAAAAAGTCTGTTTTGGACACGATGTTACCGCAGGACTCTCGAATTCAAGGAAATGTCATAAATACAATTCAGTTCGCACCAAGTCGGTCCACAAACGATGCTACGGAAGAGACCATAAATCAAAGGCATATTTCTACGACGATTGATGTGGCTGCAGGGTCTGACGAAAGTCGAAACGTCGAAAAGGTCTAAACAATTAAACTCAGACTATACCGGACATGTAATAGGATAAGTTAGGTATCTATTTTATTTGACGGCGAATGATTACAAATGCGACAGTGGAGTGATGTTGTTATAGTATGTAATTGACTCTGGCGTTGGGCACAGATACTCCTACGTAAATCGGTCGAAATGTATGCTACACAACTTAGGGACTATTCGCAGATTTAACAACCCACGCCCGAATTGCCTTGTTCGTGATGGTAACACCTCCATCCTCAATTCCTTCACCTTTGATGCCTTCACCCAGACCCACAGCAAAATCGACCAGAACTCCAGCCAGCAGCCCTGCAGGAGTAACAATGTCTTTACTAACAGTTCTCAGCACTGGTGCCACTACTTTATGTACGAACGATTTTGTGAGGGTCGGGGAAGGAGAGAGGGCATCCACGTATGCGGGTCTGACATTGATTACTTTCAGCTGTGGGTTAGGTGCGGGGAGGGTGAGTTGGAGGAGAGAATGTTCGGCTTGGGATTTCGTCTTGGCGTAGAGGTTCATTGACTTGGTTCGCACTGAAGGGTCCGAAGAGGCTGATGCCCCAGATACGTGGATGAAAGCGAATGGGTTCTGAGAGTTGGGTGGGAGGAGGGATGGGAATATACGTGCTGCTGTGAGAGGGTAATCATGTGTGATTTGGATGTATGTCCTGTGATTGGAAGGAATTAGTTTAATAAGTTTCAATGCAGGTGAATGATCACTTACTCCTTGGGAACTGCAAACTGACCGACACCTTGAGCCCAAATGCAGGCTTCGGCGCCTCTCAACTTGTCCAAGACATCTTCTGGATAGGACATGTAGTCTTGATGGGTAATGAGGTGTACTTTACTTGGATCCCAATGCTCTCCCAGGGTTTGGGGTTGTGGAGAAGGCTTGGGCGGGAGAGGGAATGGACGGCGAGTGAGGACCGAAAGCTTTGTTACGAGAGGGCTGGATATGCAGTGGACTAACACTGGGGCGCCTATGGTACCAGTCGCTCCTATGTGGGGATGAGTGATATGTGAGAGTTATACATGAGACCATTTAATTGACCAGTGAGGATAATGTGCATGGCGAAATGCTTGGGTAATTGTGGGGGTAGATGGAAGTAAATTCACAAGGAATTGGTTGGTTAAAGAGGAAGCAAATGGAATTGTAGCACTTATATACTGGAAAGATATGGCACCTGGGAGCCGTACTATTTGTCACTGGGCCGGCCAAGCGATACCAAACGTGGGGAATTCAAAATTTGGTACAAGGGATTCGCGGAAAATACATTCCATTTCCACGTCATCATAGAAAAGGATTGTCGTTGGATCGAGAGGAGAAAGCAGACCCCAGCAGGGTGGTGATGGCAGGTGCCAGGTTTGTTGACGTCGTTTATTCAGTGTTGTTGGCACAAGCTTGCCTCTTCCCACGACGCTGTGTCTCTGGCAGCGTTTCTCGTCCTCGTTGGTCCGGGCTCTCTCTTTTTAATTTCCTCACGTTCTAGAGAGTCGATACCCTCTCCATGCTTCAGCTGGCTTGAACAGTGCCCTGTGAACCTCGGATATCCTTAATTTCTCAACCTCCGTCATGGGTTCAGAAGGAGTGCAGATTGAAATTCCTGGTAACTTGATTTATCAGCTATCTCATGATTTGTTATTCATGTATTCCTTTTGATTAGTTTTCGATGACGACGACTATGGCGGAGGAGGAGCAGCTGGACCATTTGGTCGCCAGGGTGGGTCGAATCCCTTCGGTGGTGGCGGATTTGGTGCTGGAAATCCTTTCGGTGGAGGGGGCGGCAGTTCTTTCGGTGGAGGTGGAGGGAGCTCATTCGGAGGTGCAAGGTATGTTTTTGCTTTATTATTTTGGTATCGGCAACTTAACTCCCTTTTATCTAGCTCAACTTCCAGCTCTTCGAATCCATTTGCAGCAGGCAACATTTCTGCAAACACTAGTTTTGGTGGTTCCGTTGCTGAGTCTCCTGTTGGAGTCACACCCTTGGGGCAAGATAACCGTCCAAACTACTTTGGCTCCCACTCACGGCAGGACTCAGTTGCCAGTATCGACTCGACGAACTCGGGCACTGGCAGATACACACCTGCTCCCTCTTCCACCCCGAGAACTACGCCGTTTTCGCATTCTGCATCGAATTCTATCAATTATAGCACAGAGAAACTTGGCTTTACGAAGAAGGGCTCCTTCGCGTCTATTCGCAATGCGTTCAAAGTCAGCGGAAAGACGAGCAATGCCAAAGACTTTAACGCTGGCTTCGATTCATTCTCACCCCCGCCTGTACCTTCCATTGATAACAGTGTTTACATGAAAGCTTCCTTCAATCGTTCAAACAATTCCTTTAACACAAGCCGTTCTCTGCGACCGACTACGCCCAGTCGCGGACCTGGTGGTCGAGGGCATGCATTCCACCCCTCAGATGCTGGAAGTGACCTCAGCTACGTCAACAACATGACCCCTCCTCCCGTGCCTCGCGTTCCTGCGAGTTTCAGAAGCGAGACTCCCGACGCAGCAGTCGAAGACGACAAGGTCGTCATGGATCCCAAGACACCTTCCGAGTTTGCCCTGCACGCCGTCTTTATTCGCTTCGCAGCCAATGCTGACACACTCATCGACACCTTTCTTCGTTCCCCACTCGAAAGCGAAGTCCAGCTACCTTCTATTATGGCCAAAGGGAAGGATCCTCAATTCGACGAGATTCTCGACTCCTTAGGCAAAATTGCGTTAAAGCACGTCAAGCCTGTCGTTGACTCTGTTTTACGTTGGCGGAAAGAGCAGAATGAGAACCAGGGTTATGCAGATATCATAAAAATGCATGCTTCTTCTCTTGTTTCTTCACCACCCAATTCATCCGCTTCGACAAACAACTATAATACTATGGGCCCCGGCTCCCTGCAAAACAATCCCAATCGTTTCGTTCGTCCCAGCGACGTTCCGAGTCTCTTGCATGAGCGAAAAATCCTGGCTAGTATCTATATTATGTGCCGAGCTCTCATTGCCATTCTGGAACAAATCTCAAAGGACGCGCTTGGAGACGCGATGGGTTACCGGCTGGAAGAGTTGACATTCGAGACATTTAAAAAACCTGATTTGAAGCAGTTGGCGTCAAGTGTGAATTATAGAATTAATGTGGACTTGTATGTGAAAATGTTAGGGCTGTTGGGCAATATTCGGTATGATCTTTGTTTTTTCTTCAAGTTTATATGGGTGACTCATTACCATGCATTGTTGATAGTTTCACGAGTGTTACAGACAGGTTTCTTTCGGAGTTTGAAACCGATTAGTGTTTATGGGAAGCAATTATCGAAAGAACAGGAGATAAAATTTGAGCATCTGGTGAAAGGATTGACCCATGTTCCTATCAAGGTAATCATTCTTTCCATTCCACTCCTACCTGGGGCTGACTTATTGTCTTGTTGTAAGGTCTGGCCGCCAGAGGCTTTCGAGGAAGGCGCAGAGTTTTTTAGAGGCGTTGTCAAAGTCGTTCGTGAACGCGCATGGGATCAAGTTGAAAACTGCGTTTGCGGAGACTTTGGTGCATATGTTACATCCAATTGGCAAGGTGCTTTTTCTTACTAATATATCTTTGAGATCTTGTACTCATCATTTCATAGACTGCTCAAGCAGAGACGAACCATCCTCAATGGGGCACAGGCAATCGAGTTCATGTATCCCAAGGCAAAGGAGATGATGACGAAACCTCGGTATTGGCACGCTGCGTTCCCTTTGGTCATCACCCTTCTGTGTGTTGCGCCAAGAGAATATTTCTTGAAGCATTGGCAGGCTTGTTGGGAAGCCTCAGCATCCAAATTGAAGGTTAGAGTGCTCCTGACTGCCTAATAAATTTATTCTAACTTATCTCTGCGTGCCCTAGGACAAAGGGTACCGCGTGCCTGTTATGAACGGTCTCATGCGCATTATTTGGACGTACCTTTATCGCTGCCAGGAATCGACCTCCACAACCCTCACCAAAATTGATACCTGCCTAAAGACATTCTTCCCTCCGAACCGCTTCACTATCTTCCCTCCCGACGACAATATCTCCATATTTGTCTACATCGTCCACTTTGTTCTTTCCCGTCACTTCGACTTCGGTACTACCCTTTGCCTTGAGCTCATGCAAGAGCAGTCAGTATCCAGTTCCCAGCCTGGGAGTATTGGAAGTGTATATGCTCCTGAGAGAACTTCGATTGCTGTGAAGGCGATGCTTCTCAGTCTTCACGCGATGGAGAAGGACATCCAAACTCCTACGTGGCCATCAACGACAGACTTTATGGCTTGGCCCAGTCCAGACGACTACCCTACCTCTTCAGGATTCAAACCTGCGAGTCTGACTAACAGGAACGCAGTCAACACCCTCCTCGAACGAGCTGGTGCCGTCCTCGGTAAAATCGCTCTTGCTTGTCAGAAGACCATTGGAAATATGAACGTCTTTGATGAGCAATGGAGTACTGCGAGACTTCCACCTGGATTTGAGGAGTCGCATACATACGTCATATGCAAACATCCAGATGCGGGTGTCACTGCTGCCTATCCTGCGCAGCTCGCTCCTGTAATTCAGCTTCTTCACTCGTGTTTCATTTCCTGGCCGAGGTGTCTTATTATTCCTCCGAACGAGGCTATCGAGATGCTTCTTATGGGCATCATTCACGTCGAACCTTCGCTTACGCCTGTCTCTGCCGAAGGTCTTATGAGGTTCATGGAGAATATGGAGGATGCGAAACAGGTCGTGTCGCAGTCTACGTCGTTCATCTTTAGCCCCTCTCGGCTCGTCCTCGAAGGGGCGGGCATCAAACTTCTCGTTGAAGCTCCTCTTCTGCTTGACCTCTGGGTTCGACTTGTGCAGAGATGGGTGAAAGGATGTTTGGAACAAACTCCAGAGGCGATTTTGGAAGATCGGAGTTTTGTAGGAAGGTGTGCGGAATTGGAAGCCGCCATTTTGGTGCTGTTGTCTCATGAACAACAGCCAATTTTTGAAGCTGGGTGCGACTGTCACGAGGACGTTACATCTCTTGGTACAGCATCTCGCTCCAGAGCCTAGCTCCCAAGACGATCCTCCGGACACACCACTCTTGTTCACCGAGCTGTTGTATGGGAAACATTTGAAGAGAAAGTATATGGATGGGGTTCCAAGATGTTTTGGATAAAGCGGAGTTGGCACGGTTGGATCAGTGGAAGACGAGCCCGAGGGACGACATTCCACTGAGGATCGTGCAGAGTCTTAACGAACGGGACCGCGCTCTATGGCGTTTTTATCTTCCCAGCTTTCCTCTGCAAGTGTATGGAGTACCCGTCCTCTGTTCTGAACATTGCGAGAGACGCGATCGTCGCTGCAGTTTCGCGTTACCATCCCATCATTTCTCACCTTGCTGGCCTCAGTACACGCGTCCCTGTTGGTCTCAATACGCGAACCCCGTTTGGGCAAGAGAGGAAGGATGGCGTTCGGCTCATCCGAGGAATCGGAGTCTCGTTAACCAGTGGTGCATCTGGTTGAAAATTCTCTGCTGTACGGCAACGATGCCAGAGACACGACCTACGCTCAAGTCTCTTAACAACGGCCGAGACCAACAGCAGCTCCATAACCGAGCTCCATCGGATATCAACTTCGAACGAGAAAGGTTCCTTACTACAAGAGGGCTCTTCCGGTATCTCACGCCCCTTCCTCGATTCGGAATACCTTGTCTTTCGAGATTCAGCGGTTTGGGGAATTAGCGCCTTTCCATCTAGCGCCTATCCGAACCTTCTTGATGACCTCAGCATGCTCGCTGGACGACAGTTTTACGACGATTCGAGAAGCAAATTCCCTATTTCCCAATCCGTTGGAACAGGGCATGGGTGCGTTGAACCCGAGGCAATTGGAAGAGGCGAAGAATAAGGCAGCGATGGTGATGGGGAGATCGAACCCGACGACAGGAGAGGCTGCACTCCGCTATAGCCCGGATTTATTGGCATACTGCTCCGTATCTCCACGAGCAACGAGGCATGTCTAGACAGACTACACTTGTCCATGTTTCTCAAGTTTGTGAGAACAACTCAGACGTTCCTCGTAGCTCCTGATACTAGAGACGATCCTGGCCTTCATCGTCTACGGCGATATTTTGTGGTGTGGTGGAAAGGTTGTTGGACGCGATGAGCGCAACCAAGGATTTTTGATTCGACTTATGCAACAGCATACTCAGCTAGCGCTTTATCGGTTGTGTGAAGAGTGGTGTTTATTGGGACCCCAGACGGACGTTGTGAAGCATCGTATGGATGATATGTTAAGGGCGGCGGTTTTCTGGTTATCGCCAGGCGGACGTGGCGGAAGTGAAGGAGAGATTTAATAACGATTCGCTGGCGTTGTCATACGCTTCAATTGGTGCTCTAGCTGCTCTTTGTGTAAGTTTTATTTTTTTTTTAGCTGTCTTACTTTTTTGCTCAGACCATTCATAGCACAAGGCATACTTTCCTTCGGATGGGATAGTCTCTCCTACGGAAAGAATCCCTGCTGAATTTTCACGGCCTCTTTCAGCGGGTCAGGTCTTAGAACGCTTTACTGCGATCCTTGGCACCAGCCATTTAACTTCTCAAAAGAGTGCCAAGTACGCAGATCTTGTTAGTCCACTATCCATTCAGTTCTGACTGTTTCTCCTAGGAAAGCGATTGTGAAACACTTCTATCGACGACTATCAATGATAGCAACCTCTTCGTAGAGGCTGTTCGTCGTTCCGTGGTCGGAGACAAACAAGATAGTGCGGAAGGGCGGTTTATTCGAAGTGCTCTCGCACATCATCTGTGAATGTGACAATCATGGCTTCACATTCCCCCAGGTCGTGTGCCTCGGTCTTACCAATCTTGGACATCCGTTGTCTAAACACAGGCGGGGAATCCTTCAATATGCTCGAAGCCATCCACCAATCAACATGGCGGGCTCTTGGCATGTCACAGTTTGAGGCGTCTGTGGGCAGTATCTCGTCGACGACATACATTCATGCGCATCGATTGGTCTCCGAATTCCTCGCTGGAGAGCACCCTCAGGAGGCGCTTTGAGCATTCTCACTCACTTTTCGGCCTGGCTTCCTCAACTGCCAGCGACCAGAATCGCTCATACCACCGCGTCTCTGCTTTTAGAGAGCTTGGAATATTGGGTGTCGAGTTTGGAGTTGATGACTGAGGATAAAACTGGCGTCTCCAAGGAAGGTCGAGTGGCTTTGTTCCATCTCCTTTCCATCACATTGCGCTACGCCAATGACCACATGGAGCAAATCTTAGCTATTTGGACGCAACTCATCGAGCCTCCCAACCAAGCCAATGGTCATGCGACAATTCGTTCCTCATCGAACAGGCAGCAAGGTGTCGAAACCTGGATTTATCAATACTGCCGCCAACATCGTCTCGTGTCTTTGCCAGACCGTCATTGGGCGTGAGATTTTTGACGATCTCGTCTCTCTCATTGACCCACTCCGAATGCGGCCTAGCATGGAACACACAAGCTGAATGAGCCACCCAATAGTGTCGAAGTGGACCTCTGGTCGGACCTCCTCGCCCTCTTTGAAAGATGTTCGTTCCATTTCCTTGGTTCAGCACAATACGCTTGGCTGTTCCTGGCCCGACGTCGCCATGTCTCGATATTGGGAACTCAAATCACAGATGCCCGTCCTTCTTCATGCGGTCCTCACTCACATTGACCACAAGTCCAACTTCGTTCGAACACGTGCGCAGCGTATGTTGTTCCATCTTCTGCGAGCTTGGGCTCCTGGGCTACGACGAACTGCATGACCGCGCATCGTACCCCAGTCGGTCCGCACTCAAGGCTCAGCTATCGAAACTTGAGGAAGAAGCAGGTGCGAGGTTCTGGAAAGATGATGATTCAGATGAGAAATCTAGCCCCAACATGAAGTGGCTCTGCAAGGAAGTGCTTAACTTCGTAACGACCTCTTGTCCGACATCGCAGAAGCGTGGGGCTCTTTAGCTCTTCATGGGGTACTGCTTGCTCCATTCGGTCTCATTGCTTTTAGGTCACTCCAGATATTCCGAGCTCTCATGCCCAAGGTCCAGCAGCGTGACCTAGCGCTCCTTCTAGGGCGATTGTCAATACGATTGCCGGCCCCGAATCTCCCATCCAGCTGTTCACGTTAGAGATTATTGCGACGTTGACTGCGATCGCTGGCGTTCCCAACCTTGATTCCGCCCTTTTGCCAAAGCTCTATTGGTGCTGCGTTGCCTGTCTTTCCACAACCGCCGAGCGAGAGTTCTCCCAAGCTCTCTTGTTGCTTGAGGCGCTCTTGCCTCGCCTCGATTTCGATGACATCCAGCAGTTCCAACTTCTGACGGCCCAGCAACCAGATGCCTGGAAAGGCTCCTTCTCTGTGCAGTTTGCTCTCCTCAAAGGCCTTCGCTCGTCTGTGACGTCTCCAAAGACACTCACAATGCTCCAGAGACTTTCCAAGTTCAGGAATAGCAATCTCATCGAGCCCACCCCGGAAGCTCGAGTTCGGGATCTCTATACTCTAGCCCTTCCTTGGTGTCTTCACGATATGACCATGGACAAACCCGACCCGACGCTAGCGACCTTCGCAGAAGACATCAAGGCGTTAGCTGAATTCGAGGAGCGCACGAGCATTCAAAAAATCATGAACGGGTTCATTAAGAGACAGTTCCGTACGAAGGACGATTTCCTTCGTCAATCCATCTCAGTCCTTCGCGAGCACTACGGATCTGATTACTGGACAGACATCGTCACACTCCTGATGAGTCTTGTCCTCAATAACACAGAGCATGTCAGGACTCAAGCCATGAACCTGATTAAAATCCTCTTCCAGCAGCGCGAAACACGTGGTCCCATCCAACGTCTGGGCTCTGAAATTCTCATGCCTCTCTTGCGTCTCCTCGACTCGAACTTGTCTCAGCAGGCGTTGGATGTGCTAGAGGAGCCGATGGTCATGATGTCCGGCGGTGCCCCTGCGAAACAGGTCCTTCGAATGAGCATGCACGCGGCGATTCATCAGAAGGAAGTAGACTCCGTCACGAAAGTTTTTGGTGTTCCAGAGGAATCTGGTTGGTGTATTGCCCAGGTTGAGGCTCTCCGAGAGACGTGCAGAGCAAATATTGTTGCTGTCTTCGATACCTGCGCAATGAACTCGCGGCCTTCTCGAATTGATTTTGCTCCAGAGGCAGAAGCACTCTCAGCCGTACTCAACTCGCCGACTGCGCCTGCTCAAGAAGATGACCTGGGTGGCTTAGTTCAGAATCTTCATGAGCTTACCAGCTTCTTCAAGGCAGCTTCACCTTCCTCTCGAGACAACAGTGCACGACGCACAGCACCTCCCGATCGGCGTCTTGAGGCCAGAGTCGCAGCTATTCTCGCCAAGTCGACTGCCCACGACACTAGTGTGCAGGATGTTCCCCAGACACCCTTCGTTGACGTGTTTAGGGTTGGGTTAGGAGCGGGAGCGGGAGGGGGAGGGGGAGGTAGTGCAAGCTCCTCCGCTGAAAATGGAGGTGGAACGTCAGATGATTCAGATGGAGATTCAGGCAGTGAGACTGAGGCTGATGCATTCATGTACGACCAGCCCAGCAGTTATAGACATGGTCCTCGCCCACATTATCCTTCTTAGCTATTTTGTGTACTTCTTATTTCGTTTTCTTTTCTTTGGTGTACTTGGGATGCTTGGGATTTTTTCAGTGATTCTAGTGATTTACTGTACATCAAAGCTTTGTATTTTACCTCTGCTAGTTTATTGTACTTTTATTTGACTTTGGTACCGTGCCATGCCACTTTCCCCCTGAATGACATTTAGTTACATGAAAAATATTGTATTTATCAATGAATACAGTGACGGGTCTTTGAGTTTCTCTTATTAGTCAAATGCTGTTGGATATAGGTATTCCAATCCAGATGAAACGCGAGTGTTGAGTGAGATTATGCTCCGAGCCAGTAGATGCGTGCGTGTAAGAGGGTCACAGGGCCACGCGTTAACCGTTACAACATAAAAGGGAACATATCAAGGAAGCTTGTGTTCGCTGATACAATGGCCATACACAAACGTATACCCATTGGAACGGAAAGTAGTATAGGTTGATGAAGGAATGGATAGTAATAGTACGAAGTGCGTTTATCTTCAGAAATGACTGGATGTACTTGAGTCTAATAAATGGCGGAAAGGATAGGTCCATGTCCAATTGAATCTCGCTAGGTAAGTGTCTAATACCACGCTTACAGTGAACTCTAAGGAGCATCAACCAGCATTAACTTCTACAGTCGTAGAATTCAGCGTTGTTCTAAATAGCATCAGGAGATAGCATACCACTAGTTTCGTATCTGATCCAAAGATGTGTTGATATGCAGCGATATCTCCCGTGATAACGATGTGGTTTGGTTGCGAGGTGTACACGACGAATACAAAAGGTGACGACCCGTCAGGATTCTTCCACCGCAGTTCAAGATTATCGCCGGGTCGACCGTGAACTACAATAAAGCATTGATTAACGCGAGCAGGCAAGAAGGCAGAACATACAACTGCTGTTTCCGAAGCATCAGTGCTAGATACAGAGCTGCCCTGCATGACAGGCGTAGATCCTTGAGGTGGGGTGGGATTTGTGGACGTAAAGTAGCAGTAGCTGGGGGTCAGGGTAAAGCTGACGCCCAAGGCACAGAGTTGGAAATAAGAAAGACACACTTATATGAACTACGTCCAATAGTGTTAGTCGGAGGACTGAGAGAAAATGTCAACCCAAATTTGGATAGACTGCTAGATCATCTTGGCCATTCTACCCAATGACAGAAAATGAAGGTGATTAATATGGTAAGCTGTGTTCGGTTGGGGTCTAACGCACTCAATTTCCAGATTATATGGTCCAGAAAGTGTCGTATCATAGCGGACGATGAGAGCAGAATCGATCGAGGATGTTAGTCCGACCATCCCAGATGTAGGAGTATTCGAGACGTAGTATAGCATCGTGCTACCACCGGGTTCACTAGAGAACGCCTGAATAACTGCACGACGGCTAGGCAGGAAGATACTGAAAACCATCAAATAAATGAGCTAGGCTGGAAGCTTACTAGATTGGTACGTTTGCAGAAGTGTGTAGCAGCTGCCAGGAGGC